>OX155685.1:11606389-11801916 GCA_944547425.1 Eupithecia centaureata | reverse complement strand
CCATCTAGTTCCAAAATAAGCTACTCAAGCTTGTATTATGGGTACTAGATAACGCTATATGCTGTGTGGATTTTGCATTATTATCCATCCCCTGTGTCAGTGAATTCGTCCTCTGCAAAATTATCTTTTACTCCACTATTTTGTCAATTTCTAATCTTAGCTTGGGGCTAGATAATGCTGTGTTGACTGTCCGGAATTATTATTATTATTATTCGCCCTTTATTCTCACAACACCACGTTTTACTGTAGCTTAAAAGTGACGCGCCCTCTTTGGTAACTTTTATGGTAGATGATACAGAAGCAAGGCTTCCTTTATTGGTCAGCTATGACGCAAAACATTATCATAAAATAAGTATAACTTGAGTGAATGTCGTATTTTCGGCCATTATTCGATTTTTTATTATATTTCAACTGATTATTAGGTTGTTGACCTTTCGAATTTACGAGTATAGTGAGACTCTTTCATTTTATTTTATGTATTTGAAATTATTATTGTATCTATATGTCCCTAGGAAATTATTAACGTGGTATCGTTAGTTTTACATAGTTTGGAGCTGAAATAATAAAAATGGTTAAGCAGGTGTCCAATAAGCTTTTATTGTCCAGAATGTTGTAGCAGCATCATCATCTCAGCCGATAGATATCCATTGTTGGACAAAAACATACTAGATTATTTTAATTGAGTTGCGGTCACGTTGAGGACTAATAGTCTAACATCGACTAATAGTAAAACAAAGTCGCTTTCTCTGTCCCTATGTCCCTTTGTATAAAACTACGCAACGGGTTTTGATGCGGTTTTTTTTATAGATAGAGTGATTCAAGAGGAAGGTTTATACGTATAATAAAACCATGCGAAGCCGGGGCCGGTCGCTAGCTTTTAATAAATTATAAAAAAATAATTACCAAAGAGGTGTAAGCTATTTATATTTTTTAATAAATATTTAAATTGTTCTCGTATAATCGACAACCGCTGGGGTATTGAGTTCATGAGTGGAGACCACGGCTAGATTAACGTAGTATGCGGAAAGCTAAAGACAGGGCAATAAATATTTCTACTGTCTATGTCGTCCTAGTTCCTATGATTAGGACTAATTAAAAGGGGTATTACACTACACGATATTCAGGGACCCTTACCCTAACTAAGAGTGGTGTAATAAGATTTAGAGCGGCGACCGGACGGACCCGGAAAGTCTTGCTCCCTAATCGCCCTAACTACCGGGCCCTGAATATCGTGTAGTATAATACCCATTTTATAGGCATACTGATGAATTAGGTGTAAAAAACTGGCTTGTCGAGCAAACTTTCTACACGTTGGAGGAGTTAATTTGTTTAACCTATCCTGAATGTAATATTTGCACTACATAGGTAGGTAGGTAGGTAGATGTATGTCCAACTTTTTGTTTTTGCATATTTTTAGTTATTTTATCTTTTATTTCTTATTTGTTCTTATAAAAATGTGTAATTATAACGAATTTAATCTAAATTGTATAGACTAACTTATAATTATCCAACCTTTTTTGAAATCTTGACGTGTATATTATGATAAATCAAAATATGAATCTGAATCTGTGTAAAACTAAAAAAACTATACTTTTAATGTAACTTCAGCATTTCAAACCTTCGTGATAAAAAACCCTTTGATCGTTACAAAAAAAGGCAGCTAATAGAAAAGTGTCACTCTTTCTCAAGTGATTTCATTTGTAAGAAAGTTTTCTTTGCTCATTGTACGGGCAACGAATATACTGCGAGAAGTCACGGCATAGTGGCGGAGGAATGCTGGCTATGTAGCGCGAACGGTGCTTGGTCAGGCGACGGTTTATCAATATTGATATAATTTATAGTGTTCTTTCGTGAGATGTTTGTAAAACCGTTTTTTTACTGTGAATTGAGTTGCATGTTGATGTAAAATTAATTAATTCATACAGTCACAGGAAATTTGTATACATACAGTCCCAAGTGCCTTGATCGGAGTTAAGTCAGATTCTGCTTAGGTCAGCGGGCCTACCCTTGAATCCAATCCCAATCTCAATCCAATTCTAATCCGAATCAGTTCCAATCTCACCAAACGTAAAATTGGCACTCTGGAACAAAGTCGAGATTGAAATTAGAATCGAGTATGAGATCGACTTCACATTGTAAATAAAAGTGTCAGAATGAAATATCACGATGCGTTAGAACCGCAGTAGGCTCACGCGAAGTGAAGCCATTTCAAGTTAGCCTTTAAAGGCTACGTACATCGCTCGACTCGTCAGTGCATTATGTCAAGTACTACGGGGAAGAGCTCGCTGAATTTCTAATAAAAATGACTTAAGTACTTATTGTGCAGTGAAAGGGTGTCACAACTCTTCACATAATCATCAAAAACAGTCGAAGATTCCTTTTCATGGGTAATAACAATCTGGAATCTTTTATTCTTGAGTAAAACATTAGTTTAGGCACAAAAATAAATCGTAAACAAAACAGACGCCATTACAATAAAAAGTTGAAAAAATATTTTATGGCTTCAAGTTATAGCGGAATTTTGTGTGAAATTATCACTCTATGTCTAGTTACTCTAAGACGATGCGTACCGGCGCGGCGCGCCCATTGGCTAAAATCGCGGCAGAAACCACCAGCAAAGTTGACATGGGCAGCCTAATAGATGGCGCAAGCCTACCGATAATAAATATAAAATAGTATTTTTTATTGTACGAGTATTGAATTAAAATGATAATTTACTACTTTAATAAATTTCTTAAGAGCCAAATGTGCCATTTTCTCGTTTAAAATTACTCCGTAAATCACTAATATCCTCGCACAATCGCTAAAAAGTTTACTTTTGGCAACTGTGAAATTTCTATCGCAAACTCGATTCCGTTCTCAATACGAAACGTCAAAATCGCGTCAAGAGTGCCAAAAATGTTGATATTTGCGAGAAGAGTCGATTTCATTTAGTTCCATAAAATTTCACGTCCAATCGTGCGCTAGTTGCGCGGTCAAGAGTACCAAATGGCATGATTTCGAACCCAATTTCAAATTACGATTGGAATCGAGTCTCAAGAGTTGGCCTGCAGATTCTGCTTAGCTCAGATTCTGTTTAGGTCAGATTCTGGTGTTAAGACAGATTCGCTTAACGACAGATTCGCATTGATGGACAGTTTACCAATTTGACTAAAATTGTAAGTGTACGTCCATACAGATATAATTTAGTTTCTGCCGGCCACGCGATTCTCTGAACAGGTTTAAGGTAATTTCTATTTCATGGGAACTGATTCATAAAATAAAAAGTAGCCTGTCTTTTAATCAAGGTTTAGAATAAGGTACATCTATAGAAATCATCATCATCAACTTATATTAGTCCACAGCTGGACATAGGCCTCCCCCAATGAGCGCGATAGCGCCCTATCTTCAGCTTGCCGAATCCAGCATATGCCAGCAGTCTTCCGCAGATCGTCATCCCACCTGCCTGGGATATGAAGATATGAAACAAAAATCTAAAATCCATCGTCAACTCTTACTTTTATGACTATCTAATAGCTTTGTTATTGACGTCAAGCTTGAAAAAGTTATAACATTGTATGAAAAATTAAATCATATCCCATTTTTTTTCATATTTGACAAAATTTTAACCCTAAACTTAAACTTTAAAAGTTTCCCTGTAAGTGGAGCTAACGGCACTAGAGTCCGAAAAAAGTCCTAAAGATATTCGAATTGTTTCTTGGTTAGTCCGTTACTGAGGGAAAGTTTTGGGTTCAAGTCGCGTCGAAGCCAAAAATTATGTGAAATATTGTTTGATTTCTTACTAACGATCCGTCCCTACTTCACACGGGTTTATTATTACATAAACCATCCTCTTGCATCACTCATATAAAAAGCATCAAAATCTGTAGCGTAGTTTTAAAGATTTAAGCATAAGTAGGTATACTTACATAGGGACAGACATGAAAGTAAATCAAGTAAATCAAAATTGTGGTATAAATTGCCCTCAGTGTAAGGTTTGACTCACTATTACTAGTATTTTAAGTTTCGAAATATAGGAGATATAAAATCTTTAATTTGTATGTAATTTTTAGGCAATAAGGGCAATACTTCGCCAAAAAATATCATTGATTATTATTTGTTGACAAATTCTCTATTTCGAGTTTGAATCCAGTACAAATAGATATAAAATCTAATCTAATGACAGTCTACAATCAGCTTATCTCAAATATAAATTACTAGATGCGCCCCGCGGCACAAATTTCAGAAATTTATTGCACACCCCCTAGGAGTTATTGTGTAAAAATAAAAAATACGTGTTTAATAATTCACTCCATAGTTCATTTATACCGATTATTTCGAAAAAAATATTTACCATACAAACTATAACACCCTATTTAGCACCCTCAGAGGTTAAGAATTCCAAATTTTAATAGTCTATGTCCTATTATAGGCCCTAAACTATCTACATACAAAATTTCATTTAAATAACTTAAGTAGTTTCAAAGATTACATATAACAAACATTCACACAGACTTTCCCAATTATTATAATAGTAAGAAGTAATATAGAGCAACCTTTTTCGTAAACCTCTTTTCGAACCATAAAACGATATAGACTTCGGGAAGTTATTTCGAAGCCCATGCTATCTCGAATAAACCAACCCTATTATCCAAGCTTATTTATAAATTCCTATCACAACGTAATAAATAAAAATATGATCAAATCTTCTCTACCTGAGTATTCTGGTCCTCCCACATGGGTATTCCGTAATTGTGCTGCCGAACCAGTTTTAAAATGAAAGTTGGTGTTCGGTGGTAAACATGTGACGTCATGAGAGACCAACTTGTAAGTACAAAATGGTACAAAAATATTATTTCGCGTTGTAATTTTTGTGAATGATAAACTTTTGCTTAAGGGGCTGGCGGATGATGAACTCCCCATACAAATCGAATACCAAAATGATTTGTATGTAGAGCATATTTCCACAAAATTTTGGTGTTTTTTGTATTCGAATAGTATTTATCTATGCTCCTAAGTAGATTTTTTGTCAAAAAAATTAAATTAAACAATTTTTTTTTATTTATGTGGTACTTGTTACGATTAATATCTATATTCCATTAAAAAAACACTATTTTTGAGCATGAATTGTAATATATACTTCTATATGCTGTGAGCGCAAAACTTTGAACTACTGTACGATTATTTTTCTACTTTGACTAAAATGTCCAGATTCAATTGAACATTTTGCACTATTAAGTCAATTATAGGGATCCGTTCATTCTATTTCCATGATAATTATTTTTGTATATTATTATATATTATTCTTTCATAATCTTATTGCCATTAACTATCTCATTAGTTCTAAAACGTAATATTAGTTGTCCGAGTTTGAGAGACAATTTCAAAGAGACTTTAAAATCATTCACAGTAGGTATACTCGCAAAGTAATAGAAAGTATCATAGAAACAATTACAATTAAGTAGGTAGCTACATACAAAAAATGAAAACTATAAAAAGTTATAGTTATAGGTAGTTTTCACATCCTACTTCAGTTATCAAAACATCGTAAAATTTTAGAGCGCACATTAGTTGCGTCCTCGTAAAAAAATACTCCTTCGATTTAATCTTCTTTCTAGTTTATTACGGAACCCTAAAAACAAAACTGGTCAGGTTCAACGGTCTCTACTCATTAGTTTTTGATCGTAGCTCTACGAAATCACTAAGGCTATATTCTTACTCAAACTCACAGAAATACCAGCTTTGAAATACCGTAATAGGGGCTAATTTTGAACGCGTTTTGGAGAATAATTTTTTGTCCAACTGGTTTTCTAAATTTAGACGGTTTAAATGATAAAATTCCTGAGTCGGCCACGTAAAGATTAGGAAATTCTAAACTATAAGTTAGAAATGTTTATAGAGGCCGCTCCAGGCCAGTTTTTTCTAGTTATTACCCGATTATTTCGGTTGAATTTTTAAGTGGGTGGTGGTTTGTGTGAGAGTTGCGTTTGGGTTCTGCTGTATTAAACGAAAAATGTAGATGATTTTAATACAGGACTCAAGTTTGTCTTTTGGATGCAAGAGCTGATAAATCGAGGTTTATCATGCGGCGCGAAAATTATTAAGCGGATCGAAGTAAAATTTTGCATTCTAGCTACGTTTAAGATTTATCACTACGTAGTATAAAACAAAGTCGCTTTTTCTATCCCTATATCCCTATGTATGCTTAAATCTTTAAAACTACGCAACGGATTTTGATTCGTTTTTTTTTAAGATAGAGTGATTCAAGAGGAAGGTTTTACGTATAATAAAAGCGTGCGAAGCCGGGGAGGGTCGCTAGTTTTATTATAAAATTTGTAGAGCGTAAAGATTTCTCAAAACGTGTCGATCATGATCATGTTAAAAATGTTGACGACCGATGTGGCGCGGTGGCTTGTGACTTGCAACGGAGGTTGCGGGTTTGTCTCCGGCCTTGGGAAAAATGTTTAACGAAAACAGAGTTTGGTGGCCACCAAAGGCAACTTCGTATCTCTTCCTAAACTAGACAAATTGAACTACTACAGATGCATTAAAAATAGCTTATGATAGGTTTAACAAACTGTACGGGTGAATGTCGGAAATTCCTTTATTTAACGGAATTATATGATAAAATTAGTGGGGGCGCCACTTTAGGTGATGTTTGCGCCTTAATAATATTATTATTTGCAGGAATTGAATCTTATTAGCACACAAATTTACGCATCGCGCATCGCTCCTATAAAGACAGATTCTCAAAAGCCCTGATGCTAAAAAAAGTAAATAGTAGTACTGACGTTATAAAAATCCATTTAAGACTGATAATATTTTTTACTACGCACTGAGAACTGGACCACTATTGCTCACGACACACTTTAAAACACTTCTCTTGAATTTATCTCCTGTGGAATCGTTAATATGCATCACTGTTTGTTTATATCACACACTGCAAACTATTGAGTTCATCTTGTATTGATTGTCCAATATAACAGATTCTTTCTAATGCAAATTCCCTTTTTAGTTTGCATAGTCTAGGAGGCAAACGAACGAGGAGTTCTGCAATAATAGTTTAATCACGGGCGATTCGAGGAACACTCGGTAATTCGAATCGAATTGAGACGAACTTAGTCGAGTAATCACGAGAATAGCCCAGGGTTACTCGATAAACAATTCTTCTAATAAACGAATTGAATCGAATAATTACAGATCAAAAGCAGATCTACTTGATCTACTTGATCAGTGTTATCAAAGTTAACTTACACTCTATCTGTATCTAACTTCATGATTGCTAAAATCATCATCAGCTTGTATAAGTCCACTGCTGGACATAGGCCTCCCCTATGTCTTGAATGCTATACTAGCACACTATTTCACTACGTATACTACCACCACTACGGTATAAATCAACGAGAATAAAATTATACGCTTTTTGACTAAAATGTGAAACATTGATTATGCGGAAACTGTATAGTGTGATTTTAAGATTGATATTAGAACTGTTTCCATGAACATTTCCAGCGTTTCCATGATGTTTTTTCATGATTAAGTAAGACATCCCGTACATAATGATGAAAAAAATTCTAATATGTAAAGCAAATTATGTATAAGTTCAGTTGTTGCTCAAATAAGTGTCCAATGTCCATTGTCTAATCCAGCATTACGGAAGGTCGCTGATAGCTGTTGTTCATTTGCACTTTCTGCTGAAACTATGGGTTATGGTGGTTACTATGGTCCTGAGATAACTAAGAGAGGGTTTAATTGAGTATACAACAACTCTTGTTAAACTCCATGCTCTGTCATTAACTACAGATAAATTAAATTCTACAGTCATCATTGGTCTACCTAAATGTATGATGATGATGGAAACCTTGGAAGTGAGCTCCCGGTACCATGCCAATTTCCGTCGCCAAACATGCATTTCTGTATAATAGTTTAAAAAATACAACGGTGACATTACAGAAGTCTGGTAAATGTGTATGTTTGACCAAAAGCTCACTAGATAGGACTAGTAAAAACCGGTGACAGCTAGGTACATAAAAATGTTCAACTTTACTGAACTATTTCAAATGATAGGAGTAGAACTTTGTCTCCTAGACTAAATAATACGAATTTGAAATGAAAAAAGATGAAAGCTACATAAAAAGTTTGATTTTACTGGACTAATTCAATTAATAGGCGTAGAACCTTGTCTCCTAGACTATACGACAAGAATTCGGGTACTGAGATGAAACAGAAACCATTTCTTTGGGATTGTTTCTGCAGCAGGCTGGAACGGTCTCACAAATAGGGCTGTGGATGCAATCCGGTATTGTATCATATTGCACGTAGTTGTTCAGCACTGAGATGCCTTTCATACATTTGGGCACCCTGATGCAGGGCGGGTTATGACGGCAAGCTCGGCTGGTGTCCTGCTGGGCCTGAGCGCCAAAGCTCTCAGTATCGTTCAACAATTCATTGTTCGGTAGTTTTTGGTGCTTTGGAAAATAGTCACATTCGTAATTTCTTAAAGAACCCCAAGGTGATGAGTTCACAATGCAAATAGGATGCTTCTTGCACATTGGATTTTGATTGTAAGAATCATCTAGACTTAGATCATTCTTCTTCTTGTCACAGTTTCTGACCTCTTCGGAAGGCGGAACGTGGGAAAATAAACATTGCATCTTCTGTTCTTTTATGAATTCTGGCAAATGGCCTTGCTGAACCTCGCACGATGAAACGCACTGATCTGAGCTTTTATCTCTCTTCAATTTGCGAACTTTATGTTTCATATTAGGTATATTTTTAAACAGAACTGGCCAAAAACTATTGTTTGTTTTTTCAACTGCAGCAGGTATATTTAAGCACCCATTGATGAGGATGCATGGTGGATTGTGTATACATAAGATTTCACCGTTATATTTCTTGGATAACATATTTTTGATGAGATCATGATCTTCCTGGCACGGATTACTGTCATCCCCAATAGGTGGACTCGTTTGACACTTTGGTGAACCCTTTGGAGGAAGTTTCTGATTACAATCTGGTATACACTTTGGGACACACTCCGGAAGACGTTTCGGTGGACAATCTTGGGGAGTTCTCTTATGAGAACCCTTTGGGGACCCGGCAGGGGATTTCGGTGAAGGACACGGCGACTTAGATATTTTTTTAGTTGGTGATTTACATTTGCACTCAACTACTGGCTTTGGAGCAGATGTTTTAGAGTTTTTACTGTAAGTTGACCCGTGGTAGTCCTGATTTGCTGGACATTGTGTATTCTGTGGTAGGTTCGGTTGTGATGGATACTGATTACTTTTAGTCCTTAGGGAATAACAAGGACTTTTCGGGTCGCAGCAGCATAGGCTAAGTTTGGCCTTCATAGAATCACCACAAGTGCATGGCTTTATTTCACATTTATGAATTTGGTACTTCGTGTGAATCTTGTCAAAAAGGAAATCCCAAAAGCCAGATGATGGCATTTGAGCTATATAGGAATAGTCAGAGATTGATGACGCAAGGCGTGATTGGTGACATTGAGTCAAGCTATTGAAGATCTGTAGAACAGGGCTGTTGTCTGCTGTTGGGGTGTTTGGATGTTTCTTTTTCTGAGCATGTGTATAATTCCAATGTTCCCTCATCATTTCAGCTGTGAATCTTTTCTTGATTTTCGAGTTTCGGCGTTTTAGTTTTTTGGGGTTCCCGCTATCTGAAGTCGAGGTAAAACTGTAAGTATTATTGGGGCCGTCATTGTGTAAAAAAACCTGTGGCAATTGCACTCCTGCTTCAAAAGCATAGACTGGTTGTACTTTTGTGCTTTCTCTCCTCGCATATGGCTTTTTGTAGTTTTTCCGTAGGCATGTTTGGCATTTCTGACAGTTGGTGTAAGCTTGTTTCCGTTCTTGAAGCTTCACCACTGGCTTGTCATTAGCAGATTGGCTGAATATACCTCTAGTTGAAAAACGCGGTAAGATTTTTTGACGAAGTACGTACAGTCTAGACGGCCTTTTTACCGGTGGGTTGCGTCTGTTGAAATACCCACACGACTTGTTTTTCGTTTGACTTGGTAGACTACTGTTAGCTTCACATTCTTTTTTTGGATAGTTTATATTGAAATCATTTTCGAGGTACTTACACGCGCTCTTTACTTTGTCGTTATAAATATTACTGGCTTTCGAACCGAATGGAGATTTTACAAGGCGATGGCAACCTGAAATCAGATAGTAGCTTGTATAAGGTCTCCAGTGCAGAATTCAGATTTCATTATTTTAAAAAACGTGGGCTGGATGAGAGTAATCATTCGATGCAGCTTGAATTAATTTTACGAACATAATTTTGCTTATTTTTTTATGACCATTCAAATTTGAGGCTTTGAGGCTGAAATATTAAGACGAAGATATAAAGGTTATATAAATTTACATTACTATCTTACATTCCCTGGTTGACCCCTTTTTTACCTTATAAGACCCCTCTAATTAGCCCTCTAATAATTATGAATTCTGCCACTAGACACCCCGTTTATGCCCATGAAATTATCTACGTAGATTACGACGGTATTTTATTTACTGACCATGCCGGTCGCAACACAAGAATGGACGGCTCCAATTCAGCACTTGGATAAATTTAGAACTCACTAAAGAACTTAACATCGGTCTTTCGTATCATCATCAACCTATATTAGTCCACTACTGGTCATCCTCCCCAATGAGCGCCATAGCTCCCTGTCTTCAGCTTGCCGCATCCAACATCTGCTAGCAGTCTTTCGCAGATCGTCATCCCGTACCGTATGTGTAGTGTGTACTTACGAGTATAACACCATTGTGATCACCAAACTGCTTCTAAGCATAGTGAGCATGGCAACACAGTCCCCTCTCGATTAAGGAGTTAATATGAGTTACTCACCTGGTCTGTTTTTTATATCGGGTAAATGAGTCACACTTGATTCGAAGTCCGAGCTATCTGGATGGGCCTCGACATTGTTGGGATTATAAGTGAGCAAGTAATCTTGCTTCATGCTTTTGTTAATTCACTGTGATGCTGCATGACCATAATTTTGACTAGGGTTTTATATTTTTTAACGATTTTACTATACTATCACTAAAACAATTAATTATTAATCATAGCATTTTTGACAAATTACCATGACATGGTGACAGATGTTTATTTATTGTTTATCCAAGAAGATCAGAAACAGAAAATGAAACTAGTACTGAGATAAAGAAGTTTTTGATTAATTCATGTGAAGTACAAACCTCTTTATAGAAATTTATTTTTGAAAGAAAATTGAGACTACTATTGAGCACGTTAAGATCATCATTTATATAAAGGACTAGCAGCAGATAGTATGACTAAGGTAGGCTACGGGAACTATGTAGGAGTGGCTTTTCCACACACTTTCCATGGCAAAAAAGTATAACTGTCATCTAGTAACCGTACCTATCACAAGCGCTGCTAAGATTGGAGCTAGATGTTGCTGTGAATTGTCCAGCATTATTAAATATGTATTATATTGACTGCTAGTATTATTGCATTGACAGCGATTTGTAAAACATAGGTTTCTTGACAGAATAACATGTACTCAATATTATAGCTCCTCTGAGTTCTCACCAAGGGTTAGAAGGCCTAAAGCTATTGACACGTCAATCCAGACCGCAGTTGATTTTGGAAAAGGCCTATTTCTAAAAGCGGAAAGTCTTGTTCCTTATTATCGACTGATCACGGACAAAAATAATATATAATGTGATGTATTGGATCATATCATAAAAGGCACAGAAAAAGAGCATTTTATGGACGTACAAACATCACGACTGCGTTGGTCAAAGCATTAAAATACTGTATTGGACCGCCTTACAAACACAGTTCGACCTTAAAATATTGTGTTTAACGGACGGTCTTATTGCTTCCTTTTAGCAATCTCTCCCAGACAAAGACTCATGCGAGTGACCGCCATTATATGCCGTACGCAGCTGTGCCCCGTCTTTACTTCATTTTATTTTGAAACAATGGGTATGGCCAGATATTATTAGAATTACCCGCTGAATTAGTATGCCAGTGATACGTCATGCAGGCATCAAAGGGGTTTGTAGTGGGAAGGAATCCTCTTGATACTTGTCTATAATATTTAATTTTACTAACTGTATCTGAGAGGAGGAGCAAATTCTTGTTTCTTCGTTGTTGCTATGGAAACGTTCAAAGGTTATGCCATAGGATTTATGTGTATAGTAACAAACCTATCAAATGCAAAAGTTTGGGTGTGATGAACAGATATTGGTTACTACTTACTTCTTTACGCTAAAAGTAATGAACCCCGATTCAATTTGTAATTTTTCATATAAATCTTTCTAGTGATAACATAATGCCACTTACAAAAAACACTAACAAAAACATAAATTATAATACAATGTAAGTGGCATTATGTTATTAGCGCTAGAATTTAGTATAAGAAATATTATAATTTATAATATTATTTATTACTCTCTAGTTTGACAAAATACAGGTAAGAAGACTAAACCAGATAGGCTTAATATATAAGACGAATACAAGTTTATTTTGCTTATGTAACCAAATATCGAGCTAATTATTAAACCTTGTATTTTACTTTGAACTATCATATTATATTAGAGTTAGGTTTAAAAATGACCTTTTTCCGAACCATGTACCAGTGTACTATAAGCGACCAAGGTAGAGCTCGGATTGCAGCGGATATACGACAAGTATCAAAAATACTTAGTCACGCTTTTATTCTTTAACCGACGTCACACAGTAAAATAATAGGAATAGAATAAAAAACTAACCAAAGGTGGATGCCGGAGCACGTAGGCAGTTTGTGGACGCATTTACATTAAAAACGTGTTCCACACTTACCGGTTGAGTGAGACTGGACTCTACGTTTAATTGATTGCGTTTATATCTCATTGGTACTTAGATTTGTATTCTAAAAATCACGAAAGAATAAAGACAGGAAATAAAGTCTAGAATCTAGAGGAAATTATTATTAATTGGATGTTGAAAACTAATCATAAACAATAGTTATTTGATAGCTACGCAAATCCTTACTTCCTTACTAATATTATAAACGCGATAGTTTGTATATATATTTTTGCTTTTTTTACTCAAAAGCTAAGTACTAAACGGATTTGTCTGTTTTTAATAGACGTAATTATAGCCCTGGAATAAAATATAGGCCACTTTTTATCTCCCAAATTAGTTCCCATGTGATAGAAAAAGTTCTGAAACGTTTTCATGGAAACAAGCCGCGGGCAGATACTTGTATTGTATAGTTACTCGTTCATCATAAAATTTCAGTACACTTCAAAATATTAAACCGGGTTTATTGTTCCATTGCAACACCTAATAATATACTTATGGGTTTATTCAGTGACCATAATTTACACTCGACAAGTATGTATTCAATACTAAAAAAAACTTTTTTGAAGAAGTACGTCTATGATTATTTAAACCAATAGTTGTTTATCCTTAAAAATAACATAATTATGTATTTTGTGTGGGTCTGTAGTTACTCTAATATTATAAATGCGAAAGTTTGGATGGATGGATGTTTGTTCTGCCTTCACGCCAAAACTACTGAACGGATCCGGTCTGAAACTTTTAATAGACGTTACTTCAAGGCCTAGAATAAAACATATTTTAATTTATATTATTAAAACACTTTTCATATCATCACGCGAGTGAAGCTGCGGGGCGCAACTAAAATGTTTAATTGTGTGTGGACAACAGTCTGAATAAAGAAATTTTTAATTTTTTTATTTTATTTATTTAAAAACAAGTAATTAATAAAATCTTCCTATCAGTGAAATCTGATTGTAGAGGTATGTGCAAAATCAATAAAAAATAAATCTTTTACCTATAGGTACATCTTTACACACTTACACCTACTTAGAAAAGTCAACAGTTTCTAACTTAGGAGATTATTTAACTACCACTGATATACCTAAGTATTACGTAGTTTTATTAAATAATTCCAATAAAAACTGAAACTAAATAAAAATACAGAAAACCAGGCCCTCGATTTTTTCTTCCACTGGTCTCACTACCTCAATGATTATCGTTAACTGTGTAAATGCAGCCTAGTTATAATGAGTCGGCCAAAAGGGTTGCATATTAAAGGGGCGCTACCCTCGTAATAGGCTATCTGTACACTCTAGTTTTAGTTTTCAAATTAAAACGGATAATAATTCAATTTGGGTCAGTAAGGGTATTTTTTACCCGACGATGAAGAGGCGATTAATATGAATTTGTATAAGAGTGGTTAGAAAGATAGGTTATATCTTTAGTTCTTTATTCGTTATATTATGTATTTATTATGATTACATCTTTATTTAACTCGCAAAAGCGAGTTTAATTTGACCTATTTTTTGGGATACTTACCAATAAAATCCGTTGCGTAGTTTTAAAGATCTTAGCATACAAAAGGACAAAATAGACAAACAGACAGCGGGAAGTGACTTTCATTTATACTATACTAGCGACCCACCCCGGCTTCGCACGGTTTTATTATACGTATAAACCTTCCTATTGAATCACTCGATCTATTAAAAATAACCGCATCAAAATCCGTTGCGTAGTTTTGAAGAATTAAGTATACAAAGGGACATAGGAATATAGGGAAATAGGGACAGAAAAAGCGACTTTGTTTTGATCATCATCATCATCATCAGCCTATATTAGTCCACTACTGGACATAGGCCTCCCCTAATGAGCGCCATAGCGCCCTGTCTTCAGCTTGACGCATCCAGCATCTGCCAGCAGTCTTTCGCAGATCGTCATCCCACCTAGCCGGAAGGCGTCCTACACTACGTTTGCCAAGTCGCGGTCTCCACTCAAGAACACGTTTACCCCAACGGTTGTCGGTTCTTCGCGAGATATGGCCGGCCCACTGCCACTTCAGCTTGCTAATTCTTTGAGCTATGTCGATAACTTTGGTTCTCTGTCGGACGTATTCATTACGAATCCTATCCTTCAGAGAAACTCCGAGCATACCTCTTTCCATAGCTCGCTGAGCGACTTTGAACTGGTGGACCAGCCCTACCGTGAGTGTCCACGTCTCAGCTCCGTAGGTCATTACGGGTAGGACGCACTGATTGAAAACTTTCGTTTTCAAACATTGCGGTATGGATGACGAGAAGACTCGACGTAGTTTTCCAAACTTTGCCCAGCCCAGCTGGATCCTCCTCTTGGCCTCCTTCTCGAATTTGTTTTTACCCAACTGCATAATCTGCCCAAGGTAAGTGTACTCGGAAACAATTTCGAGAAGGTGGCCTTCTACGACTACCGGTCCCTGATCAATTTGGCAATTGGTCATGACTTTGGTTTTTTTCCAAATTCATGCCAAGACCGATGGGTCGCGAGGCTGAGGCTAGGCCGTCCAGCATGTGGGTCAGCTTCTCTAGCGACTCCGCCATTAAAACTATGTCATCAGCGAATCGTAGGTGTGAGACTTTGTTTTATACAATGTGTAATAGTGATGTAGTGAAGATAGTTTTCGCTTGCTCGGAGGTCAAGGAGAAAGAACGAATGATTAACGAACACAAGAATGAATGAATTAACGATGTTTCAGATAATAAATCAAATAGATGTTTTAAAAATTTGCAAATATTTAGTCACTGTTTTCATCTAGATAAATAAAAATATAAATGGGCATTGAAACCTAAAATAAAAATGCAGAACAATATATAATGCAACATTTATGCAGGATAATAAGTACCATTGAAATCGCACGATATAGCACTCAGAATTAGTTAGCTGAACTGGCCACTGAGTTCGGTTGGCGATAGTTTCGAGATATGATCTTGAAAACGCTTTTATAGTGATTTGGGTTAGGTCCTGTTCGCATGATAGTGGCGCTGCATCAAATCCTGTAGAAAAAAGAAACGTCACGATCACGACTCGATACTTTTGTCAACCGAACTCAGGGCTCTGGTATAATCTTGTAATCAGTAATCACCTAATTAATGATAAATTACTTTTACGTTTATATTTGTAATATCGCACTGAAAATTGTATAAGCTATATTATTGCCATTACACATTTATTGCCATTTCACTAAATCAGCTTTATAATAAACATTTTAAAATCAAAAACCAATAATCCAAGAGCAATTCTCAATTCAAACGTTGGAACGTCAATTCGCGAAATTTAATTTGATTGGTTCAAATCCCAACGGGAGTGACGTTCTGAATGGCGGGAAATCGTGGAAAATAGAGAATTTTATTGCATCACGCGTGTGGATTTCCAGAAAATGTAGAGCTCTCTTACTCTGAGAGTCCTATAGAGATAAAATAGAAGTTTTCACATGTGGAAGATCATGTTAGATTGGTTGCTGGTGGTATGGGGTAACCAATCATGGGGCAAGAACTGATTGATCGGCATAGGGTGATTTGGCGCGCTTAGGGGCGAATTCGCGGGTTTTTTGCGACTTTTTGTAGGTATGTGACATGTGGGTGGATCATGTAGGTAGATAAATACACATTATAGGTAGGTATCTGAGCATGGGAGAATGGGGTAAATTGAAAACATATCAATGTTACTGAGAAATACTTATGAACTTATGATCTATGATTTTTTGATGTAAGTATATTAGGGAAGGCCTATGTCCAGCGGACTATTATAGGATGATGATGATGAATATTTCTTAATTTTTTTCGAAAAGAAACCGAAAATTTCGAAAAAATTAAAAAAGTTACTAAGTATGTACAAAAAACAACATTTTATAAATTTCAATTTAAAACATATTAAAAATGTGGCCAAATACTTATAAAACTTTTGTATCAATTTGTATTTAAACGAATTTATTTATTTGAGAATTGGTAAACCAACACTGAAAATTTTATCCCCAAAAAAAATCGTTTACTGGTAGGACCCTATATGAGAAATTTTAGACAATTAGAAGTTTTTACACTAGTTTTCACACATAAACCATCAAAGTTAATTATCGAAACTGCCTAATTGTCAGATTATCTTTCGGTGAAAACCAGCCTCAGTGTTGCAAGGGCCGGTTTCTTTAAACAACCGTTAGGGAATAATTTGTACAGATCAGTGGATATTCCCACGTTGATTACAATTTATTTGATACATTCTTATTTATTTTCGGAATAAAATAAAATTACGTTATCGATAAACGACAATATCTTAGACTTAGTTTGATAGGCTTATTTTATGTGAAGAATTAAATTGATAAGATTAATTAAATCAATGTTTCTTGCTATTTTAAACGTAGGTGGCAAGTTTATTCTACCTATTCGTATAAATATGAGGCTCAGTTGAGCAATCTCTAGACTGTTCGAAAGAGTCTGCTGTTGGCATATTTGGAATTACTAGTTATAATATTACGTACTTTTCTTTAATCAAAAGATTTAAAGCCAAAAATAGGTGAAGTGGTGGTGTAGTTTTACTCTTGTAGTAAGTGACTGCTGCGGCGCAGTAGGTTGCGGGTTCGATTCCCGCCTCGTGACAAATTGTTGTACAATCTGAAGATTGTGTTCGGGGTATTCCGGGTGTTATCTATCTATTATTAAAAATATGTTTACTTTCAGTTTACAGTACTTGCCACTTGCACTTGATACTTAACAAAGTGTAAGCCAGGCATTAGTTTTAAATGGTGTAACAAACTTGACTTTTTTTATATAGTAACAAGCGACCCGCCCCGGCTTTGCACGGTTTTATTATACGTATAAACCTTCCTCTTGAATCACTCTATCTATTAAAAAACTGCATCAAAATCCGTTGCGTAGTTTTAAAGATTTAAGCATACAAAGGGACATAGGGTCAGAGAAAGCGACTTTGTTTTATACTATGTAGTGATAGTGAAGAGATATGGATAGGTAACCAATGTACCAACCTATTAAACTGATACTGTATGTGGTGTGAAAAATTACAAGCTAAGTATTCAAAACTTAAAAAGATCTAGACAGATCGCGTTTGCTTATATGCAAGCTAGCGTAAACTACTACATTTTGTCTAGGAATAAGTACCATAGACAAAATATTACCAACAATGGGCTTGTTTCACCATCGAAAAGAAAGTTCCTGTTAATTGACTTTGTAGACAACAATATTGTCTTCGCCTACTGACAAATTAAATACGTAAAAGACAGCACCATAGATACCTGTCAGTTAATTTTACGGAAGCTTACTTGACTATTGTGAAACAGGCCCTAAGACATAACATTGCCGAGTAAAATCCAATAAATAAACGACATAATATCGTCGTACTGTCGCCGTTTCATTTGTACACGCATTATCATAATACTCGACATTGTTACTCCATTACGAACAGCTTCTTGAGAACTACCTATTGTTGGTACAGTCAGCGACCTCAGTTTGTGAAATATTATTTACTATCGAGTTTGTGTTGGAAGAATCGTTTCAAATTCGAAATTCAAATCGTTTACAGATAAAACGTATAACCCAATTTTGTGGTAGAAGAATACCTAAAACCAAAATTCGTACCGTAGTAACCCACATGAAGCCGTATTTAATGCTCAATTTTTTTTAATTATGTAGGTAGGTATGCTTTGTAACGTTCTAGCTAAAAAGAGCCTATTTAGGGATGTTTTTACCTAAATAATCCATGAATTTGGGAAATGTAATTATGATGATGCCTAAAAACACGACAAAAATATCTAAAACACAGTTTTTATGAAAAGTATTATCGACTTAATCTTAAGCTAGCTAACATTTGGGGCCGAGTGTCCCTAGGTAACTTCCATATAGAATAATTCGGAATAAATTTTAATACAACTACCGAATTTACATAAATAAGCGAGCAATCAATCGATATAAATGGTATTGCTTCAAAAAATTCAATGTTGCTAGTATCGGTAGTAACTATGTTCCCACGAGATATTCAGTACGTATGGTAATTTTTAAGATGCGTACGGTGTGAATGCGTATTCTTAGATATTCAAATTAGGAACATTTTTTTTTGTAGATACTTCAAGAGCTCTTCTTTATTAATGTGGCTATCAGGAAGTAAATAATAAAATGAATTCTATTAAATATAAAGTGCATGAAGTAATCACTCATGAAATACTCTACTTGTCATACGTTCTACAAAAAATAGTATAGATATTGTAACGTGTTCCACGGTATTATTTTATTAGTCTGCCTTCTAAATAGAACTCACCTGTGTTCGAATTTCAAAGAAGATAATAATAATTGTACGAATCTTACAAGTACCAAGAAGTAAAATAACAGATTTGGATTTTTCCTTTTTGAAAATAAAATAATCCATATTTGAATATTCCAAGGGGAGTAATGCGTTTTGAATTTTCCAATAGTTCCAAATTTTATTAACTACCTATATATTTTATTAAAAATATTATTTATTAAATATAATTATTTTATAATATTTTATTAAATGTTTATTAATGTTGACCAAGAAAACTCGCACTAAGAGGTCTTAATAAGTAAATTTGTTTTTTTATTGAAACCTTCACCTTTTTTCATACAATAAATCGCTTACTTTCGTTAAGGGTTACAATGGGGGGTTTCATGACGACTAAACTAGGTATCTATAATACCTATTTCGAGCATGAAGTTTGACAAATTTTTGTTTATGATATAAATATTAATAATACAGGTATTTAAGTTAAAATTCACTCAGGTAATTTGAAACAAGCTATATTAGAATCCGTGTCTACCTATTTACACAGGATATTACAGTTAAAACCTATTAAGCAAATTATTTAACGAAAAATCCTGTATTAAATGGGTATTTTTAGTCAACTTTTTCATCTGTTCATTACCTATTTTTAATAAAACTGTGAACATAATAAATCTAACGGTCTAACGATTTAATATACCTATTCATCATAAATAATACTAACATTCGAAGATACTTTTATATCAAGTTAGAATTACATCTAAACCAATAATTATATACCGATTTGCAGAACAGAACCGTTAGAATAAATTATGGGAGTGTTAAAAGGAATTTGTTGTTTCACATAACACTAAATATTGCCAATAAATCATATGAGGCGATAAAATTTCATCTAGCTTTAAATGTGCACATAAATAACACGGTAAGAGGTCAAATTGCTTCTAAGTGCTGTTAACTATTCAGAAATATATTAGCTTAATCATAAAGTTATAAATTAAAAGGCATTGGCTTCATTCAGATATGGCCCAAACTAATTTACACTGAAAATTCATTATAACTGTAAGCAGGTTTTCTTCCTACATAAAGAAGGAAATAGAGTTTGGTGGCCACTAAACGCAACTTCGTATCTCTTCTTATCACTACATAGTATAAAATAAAGTCGCTTTCTCTGTCCCTATGTCATCGTGTCCCTTTGAACGCTTAAATCTTTAAAACTACGCAACGGATTTTGATGCGGTTTTTTTAATAGATAAAGTGATTCAAGAGGAAGGTTTATACGTATAATAAAACCGTGCGAAGCCGGGGCGGGTCGCTAGTACTAGACAAAGTAAAACTACTACAGATGCATTAAAAAAGCTTCTGACAGGTTTAAAAAAAGTGTACGAGTGAATTTTGGAAATTCCTTTATTTAACGGAATTATATGATAAAATAAGTGGGGGCGCCACTTTAGGTGCTGCGCCTTAACACGTGCGAAAGTTTGATTTTAAAAAACGACAGAAAATGTTGTCGAATTTTTTTAACTCTCGAAATGGGAAGGAAAACAATAATTTTTAGCTCTATCATCTGAGTTTGAATTTATCGACAGTGAATTGAGACCATCGACATAGAAAATTACAATTACTGCAGATGGTTGTAAACAGTCTAGTAGCTCAACTGAAGTCCCCGATACGCTGTAGGTAATACATTACCAAGCTCACCAAGCTGCATAACTATGTTGATGCGCTGCGCCATATACTCACCAGATAGAAGTTTTTCATCTGTAAGTTGACGGATTTTTTTTACTGCATGCATACGCTGAAGAACTAACTTCTTTTCGATAGCTTATCTATGTGTGGGACCATGAAATTAATATTTAATTATTTTGACATTATAAATATTAAAAATTATAGGATAACTTAATAATAATACTATAAAATAATAATAAATGGGTTTAAAGATTTAACAAATAGGTACCTATTAGTTATTCTTTGAAATAAAGTATGAAATATTTTTGAAGTAGGTGTGCCTTTATTGCAAAAAGATTGTTGAGTCATAAACAAGTAATTTAATATTAAACATATTTTACAGACCATCGCATAATGCCTTTATTCCATTTTGATATGCAAATTTCCAACAGACCAATAATTTTAACAAAAAATGGATGTAAAAAATTTTCAATAAAAATCTAAACAAAAAACTTAACAGAAACTGCAAAAAAACTAGCAGATGCAAATGAAACAAAGACTTTTTTTGCAATTTTCAATGACAATTAATGAAAAAAACTACCCTAACATTGTTTTTCCCAGTAGTTCTATAGTGGGATGAAAAAATAGAAATACCGGTTGATATAACGAACCGTATGCAAATTAGGAGCGAACGCAATTCGGGCACGAAATATGACATCGGAAGGGTTAGATTGAATGAGATAAAAAAAGGAACTCGATTTAAATATAAACTTGCAACGTATCCTGCAGTTTCGTTGTTTTCTGCTTAGCAAAATTAAAAAAGACTACAATGTGCCACGTATAATGCGCCTTACGCCGAAAGTACCATAGATTCAGGAAAAAAAGTGGAAAATATTTTTTTATGTCAAAATTTTTGGCAAAAGAAAAAAATGAAAAACTGGATACAATTTCCAAAAATCCCTTCTTACCGGCGGGAAGCCGGCGGGTGTCTGTTAAGTGAAAGGTATCCTTTGAATTTTAGATTTCTTGCATTAGGGCTTGTGTTATGGGTACTAGGTAGATGACTATCAGTCATTACTTTTATACAAAACTAGCGACCCGCCCCGGTTTCGCACGGTTTTATTATACGTATAAACATTCCTCTTGAATCACTCTATCTATTAAAAAAACTGCATTAAAATCCGTTGCGTAGTTTAAAGGATTTAATCATACATAGAGCATCGGGACAAAGAGAACTACTTTTTTATACTTTGTAGTGATAGTGACATGACATAGTTCCTTTGTATATTAAGATAGTTTACGAGTCTATGAAATATTGCATTATTTTATTCGGCCAAGGAAATGAAACGCATAATAATATACGCCATGTAATAACACGTAAACGAGCAAGAACGTGGTAACTTCCTTCCCCAACAGTCTCACCAAGTGACCAATGTATGACACAATGATTTATTATGGGTACCTATAATTATTACTGATATTAAATGGTTTTGATGCATTATTTCATCTGAATGACCATCTGCTCGTTCTGAATCATGATCATGATAATATAAACGGTTGTTGTCACCATTTGATTCATTCCACCAATTCAAAGTCGCTCAGTGAGCAAAAAAAGAGCTATGTGAGGAGATTCTGTGAAGGATAGGATCCGTAACGAATACATCCGACAGAGAGCCAAAGCTACACATCTCAAAGAATTAGCAAGCTAGGCTGGCCATATATCGAGACCCGACAACGACTGGGGTAAACGTGTTCTTGAGTGGATACCGCGACTTGGACAACGTAGTGCAGGACGCCCTCCCGCTAGGTGGGATGACGATTTGCGAAAGACTGCTGGCAGATGCTGGATACGGCAAGCTGAAAACAGGGCGCTTCGGGGCGCTCATTAGGGGAGGCCTATGTCCAGCGATGGACTGAATATAATAGGCCGATGATGATTTGATTCATTAATTACTTTCTGGCGTTGTTTTTAAGGAAAAGTTTTAAGGTTGTTTCTACCCATTTCCTATCCCATGGGGCCTGATTAATCGGATTTAGCATATGTTTGATTTTATGATTGGAGCTACGTCGCGCGCTAATTTTAGTTCACAACGCAGTAGTTGTGTCGTGAAGGGGAAACAATCATCCAACTTTATCTTTTATACTTAACTATATTCTTCTTCTTAGTCGCCACACTCATGCGTGACTGATCATAGTAGTCATATCCAGGGCTTGATACCGTTACCAATAATACCGGTACTTTTACGGTAGTAACGGTACTTTCATTTCGTTAAATTTGAGTATCGATACTTTTGAAGTAGCGGTACTTTGCCTAAAAGTACCGGTATTCTAAGCGGTTCTCGCGTGGTCTCGTTCGTCTTTTCTAATCAGTTTTCTCTCCCGCTTGCACAAAATAAAATTGTTGAAAAGTACCGGTACTTTCAAGCATAATTTCGGTAATTTTACCGATACTTATAGAAAATACCGATACTTTAGTACCGGTGCCAATGAAAGTACCGATACCACACTAAGTTCAATTATACCGGTTCTCAAAAAGTACTGGTATAATTTGTATCGATACCAAAGAAGTACCGGTACCATGTCAAGGTCAGTCGAACCGGTATTTATAAATACCGGTATTCCAAGCCCTGGACTCATATCAGATGGGAGATGTACGCTTCACAATACGGGGCGCCATCACTACATAGTATAAAACAAAGTCGCTTTCCTTATATTATCCATATGTACGCTTAAATCTTTAAAACCACTCAACGGATTTTGATGCTGCTTTTTTAAATAGATAGAGTGGTTTAAGAGGAAGGTTTATACGTATAATAAAGCCGTGCGAAGCCGGGGCGGGTCGCTAGTACTTATCTAAAATGGACCCAATGCACTAAAGGGTCGCCCTTTCAGTACAGTTTTTATTTGGTTCATCCAGCGCATAGCGGATCTGCCACGAGTCACGTCACGACCTATTGTGTCGCCAACTTTTCCTTATACTAGGTACAAACCATTCCACAGAAGTGTTTCCTCAGCGATGACTAACTATAATATTATAGCTTAGAGGAATTTGTCCTAATATCGACTCAAAATGAAACGGTCTGAACGTGGTTTGAGTAGGTACCTACTGAAGAGGTTTTTTCGTGGACTTTTATGCTGTTGATTTTAGATGGTCATAATTAACAGGGTCATACCGGACTTTTGGCGAGCGCCGAGGGTCCCTGATTAACTTCCGATGGGTCAACACACACATGAGCCACCACTTGGGTGTAAGCCTCGGCTTGGGCAGTTGCCAGACAAAATAGAGGACAAAAGAAATATATGTACTTACCTACCTACTGAAGAAGAACTATAGCAGAGCTATGTATACGTTTGAGTGATCGACTCCCTTTTGGAAAGGTGTGCCACACAATATTTCAAATTTCTAGGTCTATCTACGAAGGAGTCACTTATTCGATAAGATACCTATTCAGTAGTATGTTGTGATAAAGAACACTTATCATATAAAAATGGCATATCTATAGGCCTAATAATCTTGAGATAATACTCTTTCCTTCTATAATATGATAATGTGGCACTGAAAAGTTTTGTTATAATCTTTTCATGAGCAAATGCAAAATTTCAGCATTAAGATCATCGTTTCCGTAGTGGTTATCACGTGTGCTTCACACGCACAAGGCCCCCGGTTCGATCCCGGGCGGAAACAGTTTCTTTTTGCTCACCATTTTCTTTTTTTATCATCTATAAACCTTCGTTTTACAGCAATCGAGCAATTTCATCTGATGGTTCGTGACGACGTGGCCGAAGATGTATTACGGAAGTCTAGAAAACACTGGTCTTGAAGAGCCTCGCATTGTAGTTAGTCGGGAAAGTCAATATTAGGTAGGTACCTAGGTATCAGGACCACTGATTTATGATTTGATGCTTTTTTAAAAGATTACTACCCCACCGTCTTTCCTGTGCGCACCATAGGAGCGAAATATTAGCTAAGTACCTTCTAAATAATAAATTACATAGATTCAGCTTGGTTTGGATCAAAGTAACCTAAATTTAATACTTATCAACTTCATTTTGTTCTCGCCACCAAAATCAGTCAAACCTGATTTTGGTGTTTACCTTTCGTAACTTTGTCTAGGTTATGATAGGTACCTACCTACCTAAGACTATTGATAGAGCAAACAAACGATTTAAACTATTTTTATCGATTTCATTTATCTACAAAACAGGCCAAGTACTGTACGTCTCGCTACGAAGGGTTCCGTATCATTATATAATAAAAACGGCAAAAAAATCTTGTCTAGATTATGGGAGCCCCCTAAATTATGTTACATTTTATTCTGCTTTTTCTGCTGCGAACTTTCTGACGTGTCCAAGAGACTTGTCTTAAGGAAATAAAGGACTTTGAGTGGAGCCCGTTTTACCCCTTGCGTACGGAACCTTAAAAACTAAAAAGACCCTTCCAAAGCTATACAAAGCCAAGAGTACACGTGCACATAGCCCGCATTTCTCGATAGCACAAAAACTAAAATTAATTTGCATGAAGAATTCACGGGGCGCCAGAAACAATTAGATCCATTGTTCTAAGTTTTAAAACAAAAAAGTGTAAAACAAAAGTTTAAAACAATACAGCAGTGTGCACGCTCAACATGCGGGTTTTAAAGGGCTTTGAAGCTGACCTTTTGTTTTACTTTTAAGGATATTTTATTTTAGCATAATTTCTTATTGATTATTTTAATCCTTGAATGGTCGAATTGTTGAAATAGTTTGAATTTGTTTTTATTTTATAATCATAAAGTAGTCAGATAATCGATTTCTTCCACACTTATAGACAAGACAAGATATGCCCTTTCCCAGAATTCAGTCCAATTATTTTACAAAAACCTTAAATATACCTACCAATCAGTCTCATGATGTTTAATTAGCAAAAAATTTTTATTCCAACAAAGCTGTAATTTGATCAAACAATCCAACAGAGTTTTTAGCACTATACAATAATTGACATTTAAAACATTCCATATTTATTCCGAACAGCATTCTGTACGAAATAATACCTACTCCGACTCCTTCGTAGCAATATTAGCGGAGAACCCTCAAACGTCGAAAATACGCTAATCTTAACCGAAGTTAATTATTTAAAGTGGAAACCAAAGACTTTCACCCCAAGAAGGCTACAGTCCTTGTGTCTTGGGGCAACACTCAATATTTAAAGATCTTCAAAATTTTCAGAGTCCACAGTAATCGGAATATACGGTCTGCCTTATATTTCGACGAATTAACAAAACATAGCGGTGCGCTGCCTTTTGGTGACGATTTATATTCTCATGGAATTTCTTTAAGTGTATATATGTACGTTAGTTTTAAGGAATTTATATTATCCCAAAATTTTCGTCATCGACAGCGCAGTTAATTAGCACATCCCATACTGAAAGAAGTTCTCGGGTTTGGCAAAAGACACTTTCTTAATACAATTTTGGTATACATTGTTCCTTACTATTTTTGATCGATATGATCAATCACTTTAGATAGGCATCGAAACAAACGTTTTAATGTCTTAGCTTTTTGACCTCGTTCGAGATTGATCAATAAATTCTATATTAATCCCAAAGTTACATGTTACAAGTTCTTTCAACACGAAACTATCCATAAAAACGTTTTCTCACCTCATTCGTTCACGATATTTTCTGCTTTACATCCTCGTGTTGAGGTATTTTTGAACTCGTGTGAAATGTCAACGGTTTTATGGTCCAAACGACACTGTCCATGGGAACCATAGCTAAGTAAGATCAGCTGGTTTACTTTATGGGGATCTGTAGGGCTGATTGTTTAGCTGTGTTATTCAATTAAATTAGTTTATTTCCGCTTAATAAGTAAGGGTCAGGTGTGTTAACGATCTGCGAAAGACTGCTGGCAGATCCTGGATGCGGTAAGCTGAAGACAGGGTGCTATTAATGATTTAAGAGAACTTGTTTCAGAAACGTCCAAACAACTGTTTTTAAAACTATGTGTATGAATATGAACTATCAATTATGTTGACTAGGCCACCTAGAAAAAAACCCTTTTAAACTATTTATTATATTTACTTTATTTTCTTAGCGCATTATAGAAGGTTCCTATAAAAAAAGAGGTCTCGGATTAAAACTCTAAAAATTCTTATTAGATTCCCAAATGAATGATAATCCAATAACTACTACTATACTACTACTATTATAATAAATGTGAAAGTCTGTGTGGATGTTTGTTATACAATTTATAATTATCTCAGTAACAAGATATAATTTGGAATGTAGATAGGCTAGAATAACACATTGGATGATCAAATTTTGAAAAATTAATCGCTGAAGGGATTGAATAGGGTAGTAAAATTTGTATGGAAAATTATTTTTCCATTGTTCAATTATCTCAAAACTCGATATAAATACAATATTAAACTCGAATTTTTGATTTTTACAAAATAACCTTTAGGGGGTAATATATATTTCTGAAATTTGTAAGCTTTAAATTTCACACCCGTTAGGATTTTGAAACTAATGTGTAGTTTTTATGTGATCAGGAGAATTCCGTACCATCGTGTTCGTAACTGAAAAAAAGAAAGAAAGAAAGACAAAATATTTATTTGGCCTTTCACACATATTACAGTATAGTAAGAAAAAAAGAGAAACTGGACTGAAAGGATATAAGAGATTAGAAAATGATTCTAGACTAGATAATAACATCAGTGTAGGGTATAGAACTAAGGTATAGAAAAGTGACTAAGCTGTCCTAAAGTTTATAACTTCGCGTTATGCTATGAATCCTAATGGCGTTACGTAATAAAGTGCTAACTTACGACCAAACTCCGTTTTTTTAGTTTTATGTTTATTGTGTTTGGCATGAAGATTAGATCGTGTATGGCTAGTTTTATAGACTGCATGGAAATCATGGTGTTAGGTGGTCTAAGAGTGAAACTTCGATTCTAGCAATATATTTATCGCTTAATTTGAAAGTATCGTTTTAAAAAGCTCTCTGCTTGAAAAGGTTTCAAAAAAAGTTTTACGTTAAAAGGATTATTACTTAAGTACTTAAAAATACTGATTTGAAATAAGAAAAACTATATGCTAGAAATTAGATTTTCATCATTGGATGACAATGTACATACATTTCGATGCCATTATTATTATTAATATTGCATTAGCTTGGAGCTGATATTGGCAATAATATGGTGTGACTTGTCCAGCATTATTATTTATATTCATATTGTCTTATCTTGGGGCTAGTAATGGCTATAATATGGTGTGACTTGTCCAGCATTATTATTCTTATTTCAGGTATAAGTTACGCAGCCAAATAGTTTTCAGTCTCATCAACGGGATTCCTGTTTGAACTTTGTTTAAATTCTAGTTAGAATTTTTCACAAAAATTTATTAAAATTCTTACTAGAGCTGTAAAACTCTACAAAAAGAGAACAATCTTAAAACCAGACACATAAATGATAAATGACATACAAGCATACCAGTAATCAATTGAGATGTATTATTTAAATAATAAATAAATAATATACAATGCTAAACAATCCACACAACATCATCCAAGCTAGCCATAGCTTGCGTTATGGGAACGGGTTAATAATTAATTTAAAAAAATGTACATTATTATTACTATTACATAAATAGATAGATATTTTTACCATGCATATAAAACACCCAGAACCCTAACACAAATAGATATTTTTGTCAGGTATTCGATTAATATTTGCAGATCGTGCAAATTTTAATAGAAAGTTGGGTATCGAAAAAACGTTGTTTTTATTGTGATGATGATGATAAAGATGATGAAACGAGTGTTTTTCGATGACAAAATAACATTGATTAAAAACCTACTGTAAAACAAAAAATCAAATGAAGCTAAGCACATCAGCATTGCCATACAGCGTGGTAATGCAGCCAGTGTCTTGGGGACGCCTCCGACTGGTATTGACATGGATCCAGTGAGCTACCTCTAGACTGTTTGCAACTGTCTGCCTGCAGTTAGCTTAATGGTTTCAACTAAAAATACTACATAGTTATATTTTTTTCTATTCCTTGATTGTAATTATCGTTGTTAATAAAGATATTTTTACAATGAAGCTAATTATAAACTTTAATTTACAGCTTTTATAAATAATCTGAAGAAAGCAATTAAAATGCAGTAAAACGGAATGTGCCTGTCACCAACTTTTTCTAAAAGTTATTGATCCCACCACAAAAATGTTGTGACACGTTTTTATGAGCTTCTTAATCTGCTTGAAATTGTTGCTTCCTTAAATAAATTGAACTTTCAGAGGTTACCTACGAAATGTATAGCTTATTAGGAAGAGATACGAAAACAGAGAAAACTTTGGTGGCCACCAAAGTCATCTTCGTATCTCTTCTTAAACTAGACAAAATAATAAAAAGAAGCTTATCGACTCATCCGTAGAACAAAGTCCTATCTGCAGAGTTCATGGTTTTCAGTAGACGTTAGAGAAGTTGTTGACTTGTGTAACTCTTAAACGGTGAGACTTCTCATTGAGACTTTTTGGTATGTTGTTACAATGCCCTAGCCTAGTTAAATGCTTTTTAGTGTATATTTATTTTCCTTTTATTTCTGGAGATAGTGAGTCCTATATTAACGTAGGACGTTGTACGGCGGAACAGCGGTGGTCTGTTGTGAAGATAGAACGTTGTTTTACGGAAACGTCTTAGCAAAATGACTTTTTATATTAATATGGGTCGTTTTTTGTTGGAGTTATCTATTCTGTAAGAGTCCTATGTGGATAACTACCTTAAAATATTGTAATAAAATTATAACTTCTAAGTACTAAAATCGTTAACTAAGTTAAAAAATCATCAACATAAGTAATATAGCCAATATATGGCAAGATTTAGAACAACAAACACGTCATTTAAAATTCAGCTCATAGAATATTTGAACGGCTAATATCATCTCCCTATTAGAAAAATGCTGAAGATGTGCATGAATAAATTTTAGACTAAGGTCCGAAATATTAATATCTTCATGTGGTGATAAATATTTACGTGGATTTATCAGTTTACCTAAGACTACGTACGCCGATAAGTTTATGATGAACTCTGTGGGGCAGCTGGCGAAGGTCTCCCTGCGACGCTCGTTGCGGTTTCAATTTCCACCTTGGGTCATATATGATATTTGTTCAGGCTATTTTCTATATATATAATATAGATAAAGTAATAAAATCTACCTATGTAAATAGTATAATTCTTTGAGTATATCAGTTATCAAGTACCCATAATTACAAGCAATGCTTGGGGCTAGATGACTTTGTGTGAAGAATTGTCCATCTACATTTATTTTTAGACATGTTACCTGTTTCTGACCTGGTTACCATTTTATCATACGATATAGTATTTTAAGTTTTAACTATTACGCCAACAAGTCAGTTTTCGGTTAACGTGTAGTTCAATTAAGTTTCAAAACAGGGCGAAGCGATACTGATTCGTAATATTATAAATAATCTAAGTAAATATTTGACAAAACATGAAGATAGTTGTGTAAACTTCGCACTTTAGTTACTTAATTCAAAACACATACAAAAATAGCTAAACTTATATTATATTATTTAATCACTTATTTCTACTGAAATATAATTTAGAAAAACAATTAAAAACCAAATTAAGCACTTACTACTATAATTGAACATTGTTTTGGAATTTAGATCATAAATTGATCAGCAAAACATAATATTGCTTGTTTGGTTAGGTCATCATCCCAGTCTTCTTTTCTTTATGTTGATGAAATTCCGCTTCATGGATCAGTCTCATAGTTGCCAAAAAAAATTATAAAGCCAACCGCTGTTAGCTTTCAACACAGGGAATTTGTCAGCGGCGTTTGTATGTTGGCCTGATGGTTTTCATCATCTACGACTTTTTAATTCTCCTAACAAATTTTTACCTTATTTCAAGGCATTAGCATTCAATGTATGTCTGTTTTTAGGAGTCACGTTGCGATCAGGATATCATTGTGAAGATGCAGGCGAATTCATGTTGTCAATCAAAGTAATTTATATCGGAACAAGTAGGTACATAGGTCAAAATGACTATTGGAATTCGATGATGCCCGCAGTTTTTAGTAAAACTGTACCGCAAATGCTGGTGTAGTAATCACTGATTACTTCACAAGCATTTGCGCACTTTTTAATCACATTGATTATCCACATGATTAGGACGGAATACGCAGGTAGCAGACCGAATGGACATTAATATAAGACGGCATAAACATGTTGTTGGTAAAACCTTCTAGTTAAGAAAATTCATAATTAATACAGCTTAATGAGTTAAAATTGTATCACCACAGATCCACCCTGGTTAGTTTTGAACTGGGGTACATCTGTGGTGAGAAACTTCTAACTCTTAATGCTATATTTATGGTGGATTTTCGTAACTAGAATGAATTTTCAAAGAAAATAAACTAGCTTCATTGATGTAAACGTTCATGGCTGAGGTATTAGACACAACATTCGGTATTGAGCTATCGCAGGTAATTTCATCGGTCCACTTTCTCATGCAGAATTTAATTCTGATCATATTAGCTAGTTTTTCCTGCACCTGGAAGCAAAGGCGACGTGTTTTGGTATCATGCGGCTGTTATCAACATTCACAACTGGAATTGAAGAAAAAACTAATTATTTTTGTAGCTATGTATAAAATACGTTCATATTTTATATATACTGAAAAATAATGTACTTAGCAATTTATTACACTAATTAGAAATAAAAAAATGACAATATTTAATGATGTTTTGTGATGAACAACGTCCTAAATGATTTCATTATCCCACAAACAACGTTCTATCTTAACATCGAACCGACAAATCGTCTAACAGATTCCGAAGGAAAACGTCCTATAGTCATATGAAATCCTAAGAAGCTCAATAGTGTTCGCATAAAATGGTCCTATCGTATCATATGACTTAAATTTTTTACTGTTAATTATTAAAGAAAAAATGATTATTCCTTTGAATATGCACTACGCCAAAGAATTTCTGTACAAAAAATACGTTACACGAGCTCTCCATCAAAAAACGTCCTATTTAAACATTGAACGCCTGCTACCTAAAACCGAGATAAAAAAGAAATATTTATATTTGAATTTAATACATATTAAACCTATAAAAAACACATCGAAAGACTTTCTCTTTTCCTATCTCCTACGAACAACGTCCGAACTGACGAACGGACCGAGCGCACGCGCCGTGCGCCGCACCCGCGCGCCGTTGCATGATCACTTAGAACGTTTTTGGGCGGAGTTGATATCAGTTAGGACGTTGTTCGATTTTATATCTCCAAAACTAAGTAAGATACAAAAAATTTAAAAACGTACTTCTGTAGAGCTTGTTCTTCTTATATCGTTTCGCTATTAAAGTCATTTTTGGTCTATGATCACATAGAACTATGTTCTACGGATAAGTCGTTATGATAGGTTTAACAAACTGTACGTGTCAATTTAGGAAATTATCACTACATAGTATAAAACAAAGTCGCTTTCTCTGTCCCTATGTCCCTTTGTACGCTTAAATCTTTAAAACTACACAATGGATATTGATGCGGTTTTTTTAAATACATAAAGTGATTCGAGAGGAAGGTTTATACGTATAATAAAACCTTGCGAAGCCGTGGCGGGTCGCTAGTTATATGATAAAATAAGTGGTGAAGCCAAAGTGTAAAACCAGGCATTTGATAAAGTATATAGAACAGAGTTTTGTAGTGAAAAAGTAACAGACTGTTAAAAATAATTATTTACCTACTAAAGATTTTATCATATTTTAGTATAGAAAGGAACACAACAAAACGAATGAATGAATGAAAACTCTTTATTATACTAATAGTCTAATAGTTTTAACTAAGACTAAGTACCGTAGCGCTAAAAGCGATTCTCCCAGGCAACCTTTGGATGGACTGGATATAAAAGAACAATATAGACGGTGGCATTTACAATATTATCAACTTAAATAGAGAAATGGAATATAAATTAAACAATCTATCTATATCTATACTTATAATAAAACTGTAACAGGTCCAATTCTGTACATTGAAAATATTTTGAAATTTTTTTTTTTGAGTGCACTCTATTATCGATACTCAAGCCAAAACTGTATTTTTTTTCATTCATGTCTGTCTCTGTCTGTATCGTAAACGCGCATCACGCCGAGACTACTTGATGGATTTAAATGAAACTCGGCATGATTATAGGTCATACTACGAGGAAGGACATAGGATACTTTTTATCCCGGAATTCAGTTCCGGGATAAAAAGGTTCTCAAGGGAGAGGGTATGAAAGTAAAATTCCTTTACCGCGCATCACGCCGAAACTGCTGAATGAGTTGGAATGAAACTTGGGACGATTTGAGTTCATACTACAAGGAAGGACATGGGAACCTTTTTATCCCGGAATTCGGAAAGGTTCCCCTGGGAGAGAGGGTGAAAGAAGAATTCTTTAACCACGCATCACGACGAAAGTGAATGAATTCGAATGTAACTCGGGACGATTGGACATGGTATACATGTTATCCCGGAATTCAGTTTGGTTCCCCTGGGCTAAACAGGTTTTCAAAAATTTCTCACAGCATCTGAACGACGCGTACACACGCGTCGTTCAGATGCTGTGAGAAATTTTTGAAAACCCGTTTAGCCTAGGGGAACCAAACTGAATTGAACTGATAGACGCGAAAGTTTTTAAGTATGAATGGATAGATTGATAGATGGATGGATGTTTGTTACTCTTTCACGCAAAAACTGCTAAACGGATCTGGATGAAATTTGGCACAGAGATAGATTATAAGCCGGAATAACACATATATTTATTTTATCCCGAAAATCCCACGGAAAAGGGAATTACGCAAGTAAAATCGCGAGTACTCGAAATACTAATCATGCGCAGACGAAGTCGCGGGCACCAGCTAGTTTTATAATAAACTTTGAAACTCCTAAACATCGAAACAACGAAATAAGGAATACTTTAATGTAGGTATATTATTATCACTATAAAAAATAGCTTAACCTGACCGGTTCATCATCAAACGACTAAAGCTAGAAAGTTGAAATCGTAAAAACTCATGTAATAAAAATATATAAAAGGTGCTGATGTAAAAAAGAGTTGTCTGTCATCATTCACATCATCATCATCAGCCTATATCAGTCCGATGTAAGATCCACTTGTCTGTCATCATCACCGTTCACTGCTGGACATAGGCCTCCCCTAAATGAGCGCCACGCCAAAACGCTCTGTCTTCAGTCTTGTCTATCTGTTCTCTTCATCACTACATAGTATAAAACAAAGTCACTTTCTGTCTCTAAGTATGCTTAAATCTTTAAAACTACGCAACGGATTTTGATGCGTTTTTTTTTTTATTGATGTGATTCAAGAGGATCAGTGTGTATCTATGCGGTAAATGCAATACCTGGCGGAAAATTTGGCCCCGATGATGTTGCCAGCACTTCAATAAGTACTATAAATCTGGTGTTATTGAATACTTTTTATCTTACCCCTTTTTTCATCTTCCCCCCACTCACTCTACTACTTACCTATGTACTACTAATTTACTTATTTATACTTCTTGTATATAAATGACCCGAGATGGTCAAAGGGACCTGTTTTTTCGTAACTATAATAAATAATAAATAAATAAATAATTCCGGACACTCCACACAGCATCATCTAGCCCCAAGATAAGCAGAGCTTGTGTTATGGGTACTAGATGACTGATATACTTAATACAATACATTACATAGATAGATATTTTTTTATTATACATAGAAAACACCCAGACCAACGGAACAAATTTCTGCAGATCGTACACAAATTTGTTCCGAGGCGGGAATCGAACCCGCAACCTCCTGCGTCGCAGGCGGACCTTCGCCCACCGCGCCACATCGGTCGTCAATATATATATATAATAACCTAATGATGAAAGTAATTCCCTATAGATATCATGTATACCTATATAATAATGTTTAAGCTATATTCCTAGCTTCAATATACACAAACGGAGACGCGGTTTCAGACTAGTTTTAAAACCATTACCAAAATAAGATATAAACAGGAGGAAGGGACTTTGACCCTTATGTTTACTAACGGTGACAGTAGTAAAACTTTTAAAAGTAAACTTAAAACCGGCTTAAAATAGATTTTAAGACCTTTTTATGGCGTCGATTGTACTTAAATTTAATGAAAGAAATAATAAAATATTTTTCTAAATGGGAGTTAAGGCATAAGGTGAGGACTTCCTTCATTTACCGCGTTCATCATCATCATTAGCCTATATTAGTCCACTGCTGGACATAGGCTTCCCCTAATGACCGCGTTCTTTACGATGTTAAGACCATAAAGGTAGCGGAGTAGGGGAGCGGGGGGCTTGTTGTAACAATTTTTAGTTTTTTTGAACTAGAAGTCAAGATAACAAGTATTCTAATGATAAAGATATTTTATAGGAGAGGAAAAATATCCATTTATCTATAAGAATGATAACTGCGCTGGATTTCATAAAGGTTACTTAAAAATAAGTGTTTTTGCAAACATAGTCGCTTGTTACAATATGCCCCGTTCTTGGGGCAAGTTGTAACTGTTGTGGGGCAGGTAATAACAACATAATTAAAACAACATAAGTATAGAATAGTAGGCATTTCTTGTTTGGTAAACATACTTAAATACTAATCTTGGTTTGGTGTATCCAATAGAAAGAGGCTCGCCCTTTTCTTTTTCTTAATGTATATGTAAAGTGGTACATGACAAAGATCAAACATTTTTGCAGCTTGACGAATTTTGCATACATTACATCGGAAAGAAAGCCGGAATTAAATTGAGGGTCGAGAAGCTGGACTCTCGTCATAATGTTAGCTTCATCTAATTTATGGTGAGGGTTTCTACAGAAAGCTTGAGACCTTTATGAGCCCTGACTTCTGGTCGAAAGGGGTGAAGTTCCGGCGATTCAAGGGCCGCCTATCACGTGATCCCCCGCGCCGAGACACGCCGGCGACCACGCGTGTGTATTATAGTAAAATGTATTTTAGTTTTAAGGTTTTATATTATATTATGGACCATAGAAAAAGTTATATAAGATCTGTCTCCTTTTTCTAATGCTGTCCGACGGAATGACAGTTCCATGGGAGTTGGGGAGGCCTATTGTGTGGGACGCTACATGCGTCGACACACTTGCACCTTCCCATCTTCTAAGAATGTCCACGACGGCTGGTGCGGCGGCAGATTTGGCTGAGGATCTCAAGAGGCGCAAATATCTCCACAGAACCTCCGCCTCAGCCAAATCTGTCACTACAACTTCAATACGTATGCTCTACTGTCAGAGTTGAGACCCTAGGTAGACCTAAACCTAGGACCTATTATTACTTAGAACTAGGGCCTAGTAAAAGTAAAGTATTTATTTTAAAAATTTCAAGAAATTGACAGCTAACTTGATGAGTATTCATTTAACTGAATACGGATTGCTTATTAAAAATTTCCACAAAAATCAACAGAAAATAATAATTAGGACGAGATGTACCCTAACCCAGTTACCTATTAGAACAACTACTGACGGTTGAATTATAAGTTAACTATCGACCCGCCCCGGCTTCGCACTAATTTATTATACGTTTAAACCTTCCTCTTGAATCACTCTATCTATTAAAAGAACCGCATCAAAATCCGTTGCGTAGTTTTAAATATTTAAGCATACATAGGGATATAGGGACATAGGGACTTTGTTTTATACTATGTAGTGAAAATGCACTAAAAAATCTCCCACTCATTCTTTTCAGTTTAGTGGGAGGATTAAAGCATCCGGATTATCTTATTAAACATGTTTAAACATAAAACATATTCACATGCTTATAGCATGTGAATTTAAGTTTCTTTTTTAAGGTTTGTTTACAAAACTTGCACATTGAATTTGGCTGAAGTATCATCATCATCATCAGCCTATATAAGTTCACTGCTGGACATAGGCTTCCCCCAATGAGCGCCATAGCGCCCTGTCTTCAGCTTGCCGCATCCAGCATCTGCCAGCAGGCGGAAGTATATTATCCTTCTTTTCGAAGTTGCTGCATAAAAATAGGTATTGTTACAAGCCAACGTGCTCTGACTAAAGTAAGAATAAAGACGTACAGGCATTGACGGCCAGAGGCGATTGTCAAACGCAAGGACCTCAAATTACAGACCGCGCGGACCTCGGGCTGTTATTTGTGTACCACATGTCAATTGGTTTTTATCTGTGGCAGGCATCGTTAATTTTATAAAGGCGCTTGAAACTGCACGATACGACTGTAGATACTGAAAGTCTTTGGCGATTTTTGATATTTAATTTATATTTTCAACCAATTTCTGATTCTTTAATAGTGAAAATAAATTATTATAGATTTATAAGTTGATGCTAATTTGTTAACGATTTTGAAATATACTTAATACTTAATACAACACAATACTATTCTAACCATTATCGATCTTTGTGGCTCATTGGGCGAAGGTCCGTCTGTAACGTAAGAAGTTGTGGGTTCGATTCCCATTTCGGGACAAATATTTGTGATTGCTCATTGCAACCAGGGTGAGGACAGGGCGCTATGGCACTCTTTAGCGAAAGCCTATGTCCAGCAGTGGAATAGAACAGGCGATGATAATATTATCAAACTTAGTACTTTGTAAAGATATATTTTTTTCAGGCTTTTAAATATGTAAATTCACATCAGCATTGCCAGCTTGGTAATGCAGCCAGTGTCTTGGGGACGCGACGACTAGTATGGGCATGGATCAATTGAGCTAGATACAAAGATAAAAGTTTTATTTGTTTCTGCAACACACAATACAATAACACAAAGAAAATAAAATATATATTATAAGTACATCACAATCATAACAAAAGTAACTTAAGAACTATAGGAACAATCAAAGAAAAGATTCTTAAATTTAAGTAAGTGTGTGCTGCAGCCTATCAAAAAGGCAATGACTCAGCGCATAGCTCTGCTCGAAGAGCAAACACTGATTTTCAGCATCACCCGAAGTGACCAGAAAAACGATTACTAGCTACTTTTACCGCGGCTCTACATTTGTGCCGTGAATTCACGCGCGAATTCACGCCGTGAATTCACGGCACAAGTTGTACCCTCCACATTCACGGAATGCTTACAATCGTTCGTGAAACCCGCCGCGAAATGGACGTATGTAGGAGCTGCTGCTGCAATTTAACTTTGTTTGGCTGGCACTGGCACGGGGCCGTGAATGTGGATGTGTACGCGTGAACGCCGCGCGAAAGGGGCGCAAACCCTTTGTCGCGGGATAAAATACCGACACTGATCGGGAAACAGGCGTGAAAACGCGTGAACCCCGCGAAAACCATCCACATTTACGTTCACGCCTGTTTACGGAGCTTCACGGCACAAATGTGGAGCCGCCATTAGACTGTTTGCAACCGTCTGCAGTTAGCTCAATGGTTTCAATTGTATAAACTAGTTGAAATTGTTTCTATTCCTTGATTGTAAATTTCGTTGTTAATAAGTATTTCAAATAAATAAGTTAATATAATAATCTAATTATTCGAAATTACTATCGTTACCTATTTTTTGTATAATTCAATTACTAGCGACCCGCCCCGGCTTCGCACGGTTTTATTATACGTATAAACCTTCCTCTTGAATCACTCTATCTATTTAAAAAAACCGCTTCAAAATCCGTTGCGTAGTTTTAAAGATTTAAGCATACAAAGGGACATAGGGAAAATAGGGACAGAGAAAGTGACTTTATTTTATACTATGTACTATGTATGTGTATTAATGTTCCTACTTTACTAACTGCGCCCTGTGACACCTGCCTGAAAATTGATGAAATTATAATTGTTTTATTCCAGGGCCCAAATTCTACTAAATAAATCGCTTCACCATTTAATTAGTATCGTGTCAAAATGTCAGTGTTTAACTATTTTGGTATTCTACTAGCACAAACTTTTAGAGATTCATTCATAGCTGTGACGATTACGTTTCTGACTACCAATTTGACATTCTAATTATGAAAGTCTCTTCAAGCACAAAAAATAGTAGAATACCAAATGCACAAACGTCATTTTAATCATCTTGATTGAATGGCACTATTGAGACCTTTTTTTTGACATTAGTGGAATTCGGCCCCAGGCCTAGAACGACGTCTTATCTAAATTTCATTCCAATAACAAACATCCATCCATATCCATACCTATCTATAATATCTATCCATCGATCCAAAATTTTGCATCATTATATAGTTTAAACCAAAGTCGCTTTCTCTGTCCCTATGTATGCCTAAATCTTTAAAACTACGCAACGGATTTTGATGTTTTTTAATAGATAGAGTTATTCAAGAGGAATTACCGTGCGAAGCCGGGGCGGGTCGCTAGTATCTATATATAATATTGAGTGTGATTAAACTTATAATACACTTTTCAATTCACAAAGGACACTAAATGTCTTAAGAGCCTGGTGCCTCAGGAGCTAAACTCACATACACACACCTATGAGAAATATTCTAGCTTCTTAATGTTCATTATTGTAATTGATTTTCATCCTTATTTAAAAACGTGGATTTAAATTAAAATTACCTATCACAAATAGCTGTAATCAAACAATATTTAAAAAGTGTTTATCTACACACTTGTACCTATTATAATTGAGAAAGTTTGGATGTATGGATGGATGTTTGTTAACCCTTAACGCCAAAACTACTCAATGATCGGGCTGAACTTATGAATTCAAATATAGTCTGGAATAAATTATAGGCTAGTTTTCACCAATTTTCACGCGGGTAAAGCCGCGGGGTGCAGGTATTTACTAAATTTAACATTATTATGACTAAATGATAAATATCTCCGGCGCGTGGTCTCACATATTGTTTATAATAAATAGAGTGCCTGAGTGGGCCTTATGCAAGGGGGTTTCTTAAAAAGTAGGTTTAATAACCAAATATAAACTAAATAAAACTACTATATTTAATTTGTAGCAATTAGAACTAACTGCAGACGTTTGCAAACAGTCTAAGGAGAGCTCAACTAATTTATTTTAATACCAGTCGGAAGCGTCTCGAAGACGCTAGTAATTAAATAAAATATTTTCGGACAACCCACACAGCATCATCTAGCCCCAAGCTAAGCAGAGCTTGTGTTATGGGTAGTAAGATGACTGATAAACTTAATACAATAGATGACATAGATAGATGTTTTTAATATACTACATAGAAAACACACAGACCATTGGAACAAATTTCTGCAGATTGTACAAAAATTAGATTAAATTAAATTAGCACCACGCTGTACGGCAATGCTGATGCGCCAGATACTCACCAGCTCTCGGGTGATCATGCGTCGCATCGATCAGACGATATATATTTTTTAAGCCCGGAGGAAAACTTTACAAAAATACTACGAGTCAAACAAAATGGCTGGGACCTTTTAATGGGAGAAAGTAGCACTCGCCCGATTTGGGTTGTTTTCGTCCGATTTCGGCCGCGTGACTCGACTTCGTGTTTTTGTACTTTTCGTGAACCGGCTGTTGTACATGTTGTTTATAAACATGGCTTAAAGCTGAATAAGTAGATCTCCAATTATGTAATACATTTCGTCATATCACCATGAACCACAAATGACTTGAATGGCAATGCTTATCTGTTGAGCGAAATAGAAGCCAGCATTCCGAGCACGATCATCATCATCAACAGCGCAAATTAGTCCACTGCTGGACATAGGCCTCCCCTAATGAGCGCCGTAGCGCCCTGTCTTCAGATTGACGCATCCAGCATCTGCCAGCAGTCTTTCGCAGATCGTCATCCCACCTGGCCGGAGCGCGTCCTACACTACGTTTGCCAAGCACGATACATAAATCGAATCCACAATCATCTGCGTCGTAGGTGGGCTTTCGCCCGCCACTACACACTCTATGACAAGTTTGGTAAAAGAAATAAATAATAACATAATGTTGGACAATACAACAACATTAAAGAATTTACTCGTTTGAGGGACTCCGTAGATGTTGCTGCTTTTCATTATCCTGAAGCTGATTTTTACTTCTCACTAGTGATTAACCTTTCATATCTACAAATGTGTTATTTAATTTACATATTGCTAGCTTTTTTGATGGCTGACATAAAACAATGCCGTTAAATAAACCTATATTTAATATTTTACTGTTATTTTACGACGATTTTATCAAGCATTCATTTATTTATCTTTCATTACTTCAAGGGACTAACTTATCTAGACTTAAGTGGTTTCAACTTCAAAGTTATTAAATTAATAATATTAATCTCTAAATAATAACTATAAAATATAATATCTGTCCACGTTTATGAACAACGTCGATTTTGAATTGCAACCTGGGCGCAGCCACGAGTTTGTTTTGATCCAAGAACCCGTTCTTCGGAAGTGGGTTGTATGGAACCTGCCACCTTATTTCCACTTCACTTGACTTGCAGAAGATATTGCCGAGCCTCTTAAATGGCCTCTCATCATTATCATCAACTACCGACCCGGCCTGGCTTTGCTCGGATGTATTTTACAAATAGAAAGCGATAAATTATATCATTTTAACGCTTCTGACTGGTATTGACATGGATCAATTGAGCTACCTTTAGACTGTTTGCAGTTAGCTCAAAGGTTTCAATTGTATACAGGGTTATAGGTATCTAATGATTAACCTTTTAAAAGCGACTTGTGTGAATCAAGACTAACAACTTTTGTTCTATGACTTTTTCCAAAACGTAATACATCTCCAGTTTTAATTTTTTTTAGTTTTCGCGGGTATTTCTATCAACCCCCGCTCGCCTCACCGCAACCCCTTTCTTTCTTTGCTAGATATATGTATACGACATATAGGTCATGTACCGAACCGACAAGTCTCAATCTGTGACGCCTAGATAGAGCTAAGAAGATCAGAACTGGAAATTTGCTTATAATGTATTTTTTTCTGTGGGAAAAAAAATCATTCAATTAGAAAAAATCGTAGAACAAAAGTTGTTAGTCTTGATTTACCCAAGTCGAATTTTCGAGGTTAATCATTAAACACCTATAACCCTGTATAGGTACAAGTTGTAATTTTTTCTATTTCTTGATTGTTATTTTCGTTGTTAATAAAGAATGTTTTTTTTTAAACATAATCTCATCATCAGCCTATATTATTTCACTGCTGGTCATGCCAACAATCTATCAGTTAGAAAAATACTTAAAATAGGTACAGACAGAATCATTAATTGGTAACCCCTCAAATAGCTAAAGTTTACATTTGTCGTCCGACCGATTTACTAATCTTTTACTCAAATTATAAGAAACAAAAATTGTATCATCAAGTGGGGATCGAACCAGGCATCCAATTGCTCGCATGACATTTAACCACTTCACTAAACAACTAAGCTAATGAACTAGTTATCAAAAGCTCGAAATTTTGTGTTATTTATGTTCGGCAACTGATTTTATTTACGATATCTGGATAAGAAAAAAAGATGAGGGTAGATCTGAATACAATCTTGGTGAACGAAGAAAAAGTTACTGCCATTCTCAATTCGAGTGTTTAGTTGGTGGTTTTATTTATGTTTTTGGTGGAATTGAAGAATATTGAAAGAAATGTTGCATATCAGTAATTTTGTGAGAACTAAGATCCCGGTTATTATCGAACAGCAAATGAAGATTGCTCGTCAGCTTGGAATAACGGTAAATTTGCTACTTATATCTTTTTAGTAAAACCTTGTTATCTTTAACTGCATAATAGGTATATTGTTGATTTGTTATCTTACAGATTCAAACCCTGCGCTTGTGAGGGCGTAAATTTAAATCCAAGGGGGATGTGAATGTAAGAAGAATTGGCAGAAAAAACAACAGGAGTGTTACAACAGAATAAAAGTAAGTGATTCTCAACGAATCCAATTACATTTATCAAAGATTATTTCATCTTATTCTTATCTTTTTAATAAACTACATAGTATTTGACCAATGCAAATAAATTATTTGTATTTTAACCCGCTCACATAAAAACAAACACCAATTGATTAAATTGTTATTTTTAGGTTATTGGGGTCTTCTATGGTTCCCGGAAAATAGAAGAAATGACTCGGAGTATGAATGGCGAACAATATTTGACAGTGTTGAAGGAAGTCATGTTACTTTCTGTGCGGATCACGTATCCAGAGGGACAAATTTATTTTGTCCATCCTAATTGTGCAGTGCATCGTACGCGAATGGTTTCTGAAGGATTATATTTTTAAGAAGACATTGCTGTTATTCCTAGCTAGCTAAAAGTCCGGACCTAAGTCCGAGAAAATATGTGGGGTCAAATGGTTTTAAATTGGCATTCGAATGAATTGACGTCCAAGAATAACTTAGAGCAAGAGGTTACACAGATGAGAAACAGACTACAAAAAATAAATAATAAAAAACACCATTTGACCTCATATATATTTTCAAAACTACCTGATAAACTATGTTCCACGATTTACAGGAGATTCAAATTGTTTAATTCATTAGATTAGAAAAGTACACAAAATCTAATGAAAACATGTGTATTCTCGAGTACTAAATCGCAAATGGAACATTATTTATCAGGATAGGGAACTACTTATAAATAAGCTTGATTATAAAATAAAAAATGTCTAAGACAAACAAACAATCTATGCTACTAATTATGTTCATTTTGTTTTGTTCTGAAGTCATAAATTTTGAAATAGAAAAAGTGTGTTTACTTACCTAAAATTGTGTTTTATTTATTAATTATTCACTTTAATAACAACGAAAATTACAAGCTCCTTGCTTGTAATTTTCGTTGTTATTATAGAAAAATTACAACTAGTATTTACAATTGAAACCATTGAGCTAACTGCAGACGGTTGCAAACAGTCTAAAGGTAGCTCAATCGATATATTAATTCATACTAATATACAATGACTTCACTATTCACAAGAATAGACAAAAATAAATAATGGTAAATATAAAAATGATATCTAATCGATAAAGGGGATCGAACTCGGGTATTGCGATTAGAAGCCAGATTAACTCGGCTACTTCTACCACTACACCAACGTTACATATGATTATGTCTTGAAATTTAAAATAGTTACTCGTGCATAGCGATAGACATTTAAAAAGGTATTGAAAAAATCTTAGTTTTCTGATTAAGTAATTGAATAAAATTTATAACAAAACAATATACGAAATAAACGTTTGAAAGTTTGTAAACTAAAATCAATTATTTTTATGTTAAAGGGTTTGAACCTGCTTGCTACTGAATGGCACTACTACATATTCTGTGAGGGGGATACCAATTAGTGAAGCTGTCTGTACGTTAGGTAAATATAGTTTGAGGATTGTAGTTATAAAAGAAGCCGCTCAGCATGAATGCTATGTGTAGATACCAGGAGACCAGATATGTACAGGTAACGCTGATCTTGCGCTGGTTCCTACAATCGTACTACACATGCTAGTGGTTTCTGCTTCGCTCCTTCCACTAGTGGATAAAAGATTGAAGTGATCTGAAAATCAATTATCACTTTATTTCTTATAAATTTTGATAATTATGTACCTATAGTATTAAATTTGACTTGTCTAAGTGCTTATTTTGTAAGCCTAAAGAAATAAAGATATTGATTTACTAATTTACTGAATCAGTAGTAGGTAAAAATATGGTGTACCTATTAATACTTAAATTATACAGAAAATACTAGTAAAGTACGTGCATGGTGACGTGTGTTCAAAATGAAAAGAAAAATAATACTAATAAGTTTACTTCGGAAGAGCTTCCGCTCTCAAGTCATTTATACATCCCTCTTGAATAACTCTATAAAAAAACACATCAAAATCAGTTGTGAAGTTTTAGAGATCTAAGCATACTATTATTTTTATATTATGTTTTTTTTACTTTGTTTTATACTATGTATTATATTACTATGTAGACTATCAAGTTTTAGGGTCCAATAGGGCTTTTGAGTTTTTGATTATTGATATTGATATTGATTACTATATAATAATTACCACAAACTGTACATAACATAATTTATACGACTTATATGGCGCGAAAGGCGAAGGCAAGCCTACGACGCAGATGGTTGCGGAATCGATTCATGTGTCGGCGTGACAAACAAAAAAAAACATAAAAAAATGTAGAGTAATAAATAAAAAAATACAGCTCGCTAATTCTTTGAGCAATGAATAAAAAAATATTTACTTCATTTAATTTTTTATCAGTGATAATTTAAGTGAATTGTAGCTGTGATAATAGTCCTTGCAAAGCTTTTAAAACAGGAACTCATTAAACTGTCGGTCTTTTATAGTCACTCTATCCAAATATTATTATGTCCAATTAAAATGATTTTAACGATAATAGGTGTCTAGTAAATTCATAAAATTGTAACAGTTTTATGCTACTTTATATGAATATTCATATTTTTATGACATTATATAAACATAATATGTTGTTTTCACAAATTATAGTGAGTTTGGAGGTTTGTTTGTTTGTTTGTTTCTTGGAAAGATTGATAATGGGATTATTTAATTTCTGATTGAAAAAAAAAACTTGTATAAAATTAAAGTTAGCAGGTATTCACACGTAGGTAAGTACATAATAGTTAAGTTAAGTAGAGGCGGTTGCAAAGTATCTAGTCTAGAGGTAGCTCTACACGTAGGTATTGTATAGTTGGATGCATCATTTAGAAGTATTACTGATACTTACGATGAAAAAATCTTTAAAAAAATCAAGGTTTTCGTATGTAACTAATTGTTTTTTCGTCTTAGCAAAGATCTATGAATAAAAATAACGAAAAAAAAATATCACTTAAGTATTTAAGCAAAAAAACAGAAAAAAAAGTTACTAAAAATAGTAAGGCAAGCACAAAAAAAATCCTACATAAAACATTTTCTGATTCGTTAGGCTGCAACTACACGACTAAAGTCAGATTTAATTTCAATATAACACACATTAACACGATGATTAATGTACTTGGTTGAAGTTTTTTATAGTTTTAAGTGGGAACAGGTGCCTTAATAAAAATGGTCAAGTGATTCCGACATCGTAAAACTTCCACTTTTAAAAGTTTGTGACCCAAAACTAAGCGGCGGGTTTAATTTATTTTATTCTTTTATTTTATACGTCAGTCATGACTAAAATAAATAAATTTTTTATTCTTATTTCAAATTTTCGACGAAGGTCCGCTGGCGACACCCGCGACACAGGAGGTTGCGGGTTCGATTCCCGCCTCAAAACAAACTTTTGTACGATATGAATATACATATTTGTTCCGTGTGTTTAATATGTATACTAGCGACCCGCCCCGGCTTCGCACGGTTTTATTATACGTATAAACCTTTCTCTTAAATCACTCTATCTATTAAAAAACCGCAGATCAAAATCCATTGCGTAGTTTTGAAGATTTAAGCATACAAAGGGACATAGGGATATAGGGAAAGAGAAAGTGACTTTGTTTTATACTATGTAGTGATGTAGAATATTGATATATAATAAGGTGTACCTATGTATATTTCTATGTTTATGTATAATTATATATAATATTAGATAATATCTTCTAACCGATATGCCTCATGGTTTTACGATAGACTGACAATAGAGATTGAATTGTCAAAATTAAACCAATTTCGGTTACGATTGTAATGGAAATGATGGTCATTTTTGGCTCATTACAATAACATTACCATTATCTGGTTATCTATTCAAAAGTTTCAATAAATAGATGGTTTAGAGGTCATCCACCTGGTTTAAATTTGATGGTAAGTTTTTACTACTGGTTTTTGTGTCTTTAACAACTATTATTATGAACGGATATTCGATAAAGGTCCTCTATAATATAAAAAAATATGTTTACTAAATTGAAAATTTTGAATATTAAATATTAATAAATAAATAATTCCGGACAATCCACACAGCATCATCTAGCCCCAAGTTAAGCTATATTGTATGTAATCTACAACCCAGATCCCCAGAAATCGGCGTCGAATGTCGCGCGATTTTGTAGCGCGAATCCTTATACGACAATTTTTCATGGATCATTTTGTATGTTCCATGAAAAATTATCGCAAAATCGCAGAACGCGAAAACGCGTAGGAATTCTATAGGTAAATAAAATAAAAATAAAAAAGCCTTTATTATTCCTTAGTTACAATTTCAAGATATAATTTAAAACATATGTAACTAATTGCTAAGGACCCCTCTGCGGGTATAGGCCTCCTCCAGTTTAGACCATTTTTTCCTGTCTTCTGCTTTCTGTGTCCATGTTTTCCCTGCTATCGCTTCTATCTCATCCTGCCATCTTTCTTGTGGCCTTCCTTGTCTTCTCTTTCCTTTAGGTCCTCTCCAGATAGTGGTCTTGTATGTCCATCTATCATCTTTTGACCTAATTAGGTGACCTGCCCATCTCCATTTGAGAGCTTGTGCGTGTTGAAGAGCATCTATGGCTTTAGTTTTTTCTCTGATGACCGAATTCTTTTGTTTGTGAATTAGTTTAATATTTAGAAGGCTTCGTTCCATTGCTCTTTGGCATACCTTGATATTATTTTTGGTTTTGCTGTTGAAAATCCAGGTTTGGCATGCATATGTGAGGCATGGCAGTAAACATGAGTTCATCACTTTTGTCTTTAGTTTTGTTGGTAGTTTTGATTTCATTATTTCTTTGTAGCTCCAAAACTTGTTCCAAGTAAGTTTTATCCTTCTTTCAATTTCGTCTGAGTTCCTTTTCTTCTCAAATGATGGTTGTTTACCTAAGTATATGTATTAGTCTACATAATCAATTTTTCTGTTGTTTATATATATTGGATCTTTTTTCCTGTTTGTAAGAATTTTTGTTTTTAATGTGTTCATTTCTAGTCCTACTTCATTGCTCACCTTGTGAAGATCATTTAGCATTTCTTCTAGTTGTCGAGAGGTTTCTGATATAACAATAATGTCGTCCGCAAAGCGTAAGTGGTTTAGGAACTTGTTGTCTATGTAGATGCCTTTGTGTTTCCAGTCTAGGTTTGACATTGTGTGTTGTAACACTGCTATAAATAATCTGGGTGATAGAGGGTCGCCCTGTCTGACTCCTCTGCATATTCTTATAGCTTCTCCGGTTCTGTCTAGTTTAACTCTGCTTCTACTTTTTTTGTATATATCTTTTAGTATGTTGATGTATTTGTAAGGGACATTCTGTGCTTGGAGAGTGTTCCAGATGCTTTGATGGTGGATTGAGTCAAATGCTTTGGTATAGTCCACAAATCCTAGATACAGAGGTTTGTTGAATTCCGTGTATTTTTCTATTACTTGTTCGATTGTATGTATATGATCCACTGTACTGAATCCCTTACGAAATCCTGCTTGTTCTGGTGTTTGATATTCTTCAGTAATTTCGTGGATTCTCTTTTCCAAACACGATGCAAATATTTTGTAAAGGTTTGGCATTAAGCTGATTGGGCGATAGTTGCCTATATCTGCTGGGTTGCCTTTCTTGTATAAGAGGATTATATCTGATAGTGCCCATGGGGTTGGAATTCTTTCTTCTGCCAATATATTATTGAATAGCTTTGTTAATGGTTGAGTAATAATAAATTTCGATAGATGTATTAGTTCATTAGATAAATTATCTGGTCCGGGACTTTTGTCCAGGTTAAGTTTTAGGATATGTTTAAATATCTCTTCTTCTGTGAATGGTTCTATGAGTACATCGCTGTGTTCTTTGTTTGCTTCTATAATTTCTATGTTTTCTTCTGTGCAGTTGTAAAGTTTCTTGTAGTATTCTGTTGCTATATTTATAATTTCTTGTCTTGTTTGTATTGCATTTGATTTTTTAGAGGAGTTTAGGTTTGGTATCCAAGTTTTTGAATTGTTTAGTTTCTTGTTAGACTTTTTGATGCTTCCGTGTGTTATTAGAAATTTTTCAATTATGTTCATTCTGTGAGTCTTATAGTCTTTTTTGATACTTTTGTTTGTTTGTTTGTATAGTTGTTTTAAATGCTGTTTCTCGTTGTATGATAGATTTGGTTTGTTTTGCAGGTTATGTCGATTTTTAATAAGTTCCTTGGATTCTTTGCTTAGTATTTCAGTTTTTTCAGTACAACATCCCGCAGTTTGACGAGCGTATTTTACGCTATTATTAATAGCTATGTTTATTTGCCTTGAATATTCTTCTACTGTATTGACTTCTTCTAGTTTTTCTATTTCTGTGGTTAGTCTTTCTAAGTAGTATTTTTGTTCTTCTGATTTGAGAATTGTTGTGTTGTTTGCAAAGTTAGTTCTTTTTTTCTTTGGTTTGTTTATCATTATGGTGGCTCTTAGCAGTCTATGATCGCTCGAGTAGGGAATAGATAGGACCTCCATGTTTTGAAGTAATTTGGGTTTGTTTAGCAAGATGTAGTCAATTTCATTTTTTGTGGCTCCATTGGGAGACATCCATGTCCATCTTTTGCTTGGTTTCTTTTTGAATATAGTATTTGCTATGACAAGGTTATTTTCTAGGGCAAAATTGGCAAGTTTCTGTCCTCTTTTGTTTCTATTTCCAAATCCGTATTTTCCCATGATCCGATGTTCTGCACTTTTAGGTTGTCCTAGTTTTGCGTTATAGTCCCCCATAATGATTATATTGTTTCCAGCTAGTTTTAATGCTTCTTGAATTCCGCAGTAGAAGTTTGTTATTTCATCCTCCGTGGAATCAGCTGTAGGTGCATACACCTGAATCAATGTTGGGTTATAATCATTCAGGTTCAATTTTAAAAGGCAGATTCTTCCAGAGATTCCAATGAAGGTTTCTATGTATGGTTTGAGTTCTTTTTTTACAAGAAAACCTACACCATGTTTTGTTTTTTCTACTCCATAGTGATAAAATATATGTTTGTCATCTTCAATAATATTTTCGCCTTCTCTGCGGATATCTGCTATTCCTATGATGTCGTAGTTTATATTTTTTAGAGCATGTTTCAGTTGTAGCATTCTTATTGCTGATGAAAGGGATCTCACATTGTAAGTACATATATAAAGTTTTTTGGTTTCATTTTGATTTTTAATTGTTGGAGGGTTTTGGTCGTTTGCCTCCGCGGTGACCAACCGTGTTGGAGGAGGGAGAGGGGTTTTGCTCTTTAATTGCTAATTATTTTGTTTCTGGTCTTCTATGTTTTTATTTTTTTGTTTGGTGGCACAGTAACCGCTGGGTCCTGGTTGCGCTTCATCATTGGGCAGCTGATATGGTTGCTGTGAAGTTATTAAATATGAAGATATTTTTGTTTTTTTCTGTGCTTGTGTGTTGGGTTTATTATATTCTTCTTGGATGTTTGAAATTGCTGAAGGTGGAGATTTTGACAGTAATCTTTTATTTTTACGTGTAGTTTTTGAGTGTGGCTCACCGGTGTAAGGAGGGATTATTATAAGCTTGTCGTATTTGATTATAACTTTATTTCCTTTCTCTTTTTCATGTTGAGCTTGTTCATAAAGAGCTTTCCTTTTTTCAAGAATTTTTGGAGGGAAGTCCTCTGCAAGTGAATAAGTAGTATTTTTCAGAGTTTTCCAGCTCTTTTGTACTTCAATTTTTCGCCCTAATGTTGAGAAAGTTACTATAGTAGGGCGGATTTTTTCTCCTCTCCTTCCTATTCTTCTCACCGCTTCTATCTCGTTTGTTGAGCATTTCACATTCATTTTGTTGTTTAGGAAAGAGATGACTTTTTGTGCAAGTTCGTTGTAGTCGCGCTCTTTCTCTTCAAGGCCAAACAAAACTACGTTGCGTTGTCTTTGTGTTCTTTCGATGATATCCAAACGTCTTTCTTGGGATTCTTGTTTGTTTTCTATATCACTAATTTTTATTTGCAAATTTCCCATTAATTCGTTGATGTTGCTATTTATGCTTTTCGTTATATTGATTTGCATTTCCTTCATTTCTACTTTTTGTTGTTTGATATCTTTTTGAATCGATTCTATCATGTTCAACAAAGTGTTATTTTCACCCATTTTTCGTAATTTCTGTGTTGGTAGTGTGGTAGCAGTGCAGGCTATTTTTCCGGTTGTCAATTTGGACGAACGAAATCGATGTCACGCTTCGAAAAAGTTGACAGTTCGAGATGGTTCGATTTAGTCCGTTGCTCACTCCGCTAGATGGCGATGGCAGTTTGTTATGTATTCGCACTGTATGACTCGTAATTTCAGCTTTCAAGGTTATATTTTTAAGTGTAAAACTTTATATTTGATTTCTATTTCTTGTTTTTCTTCTTTTAATCACTAACTGACCTTCTGTTTATGTTTAACCGCGTTTTCAGGCGTGGATTTCGTGTTGAATGAAGACTTCTTTGTTTGGGACCGTTACGAAATTATTTTTCGTTTTTTCACTACAATCACCGATTTTCTTGCACTACAAACAGCTGTACAGGTTCTCCACAATCTTGTTCACAGTATTTTCACTATTACAGTTCTTATTTAGTTCTTTTCAATTTTTAATTCGCAAAAAATTACGGAGTCGATGTTATCACTAGGACCGTGGCGCCCTCTCCCAGTCGACTTCTATATGTACTGTTCATAAAATCGCAGAAATGTGTAAGATTGTACGATGGAAATAAAGAAGGTGAGTGTGTTTCAAATATTTTTGAACATGGAACAAAACTAAAATTTCAATAAGCTGTCAAAATTGAAGCGTTTTGGTTGGCTGACCGCTCCGGACAAAGGCGGGCAGACGAATTCAAAAATGGAACGCATACAATAGGCACACGTTAATGTGTAAATATTGCTAGTTCGGTGGTCGCCAGCGTGTAATGGTGGCACAGAGTGATTAAGATGTAGAGAGAATGGAAGAGATTGCTACTGATTCAGAAAAATCTCAGAAAAAGGCTCACTAAATTGGTAGGTACCGTACAAAACCAAAGAATTTTTTAATTTGTCGTTATTATTATTTCAATATTACTTTTTTCTATGTATAAGTTAATTGACATGTAAAAATGGAATAAATTCCGTATTTTTGTATTTCACCGACTTCGAAAGAACGAGTTCTATGTTCGAGTAGATAAATGTTTTATTTTTTCTAACTTCAATTTAGGGAATCTTTATTGCTCAAAGAACACAAACTGTGTGAACAGGTTTTTTTTGTGAATTGTTTTCAAGTGATTCCATGAGAAAACAAATTCAATGTATTTACCTACTTATGTAACAATTGAAGTTATCTAACAAATTGAAGTTCTATTTTAGAGAAATACATTTATTTATTTATTAAAAAAAGAATGATTTGGTTTTATTTAAACACACATAATATGGTAGAAATATGCTTGAAATACAAATTATTGGTAGTAAGTACTTTTATCTTAGGAGGCGATATGTATGTACTCGTATAAAAGTATTTTTAGTGTCGTATCCAGTAGTGTCGGAGCTAGAAGCTATGTCGCATAGGGAGACGCAGCGACCCGCGATGGAGCTATTTCCTGATTTAGATGTCGCAATATCATGGTGGGTGTAGCATAACTACTAATGTTACATTCAGACCAATCACATAAAGTAGACATATTGTTTTTGTAACGTCTTTGTCCCTGCCGTACCTACATTAAATACTATACAGTGTGATTTTTCGAACCTTGATCAAACGAAATGTGCGGATACACGACACATATTTATCGATAAAAACCGAGATAAAAAAAAATTAATGTTATTTTTTTTAAACACAAGTCAAGTACCGTAAAATGCTACAACATTGCCTGTGTTTTGAAGTTTTTTGACAATAACTTCTTAATACTGAAAGAAGTCTCATCTCGTTTCAATTGAAAATCAAAAATGAACCTTGTGCTATACTTTTAGAGTGGTTTCTTGCTTAAAACAACTCTTAAAACCTACAATATATGCTTTCAAAAAAGCAGGCAAAGTTAATGAAAAAACCGCAACATTGCCTACTCGGTTATTTGTGTAACTATGAAAGATAGAAAGAAGTGCGATTTTGATAGACCTCTATAATTAATTATTTATGTACCTCGTATTTGATACAAATCAGACATTTGATTGCTTGCTTTATTTTTGTGAAGGCAGGCAAAGTTGTGATAGCCTTTCCAAAATTTGCATACAAAATGTAAAATGGGATAGGGTTGTCACTAAAAGCGAACAAAAAACAATGCGGTAGATAGGTAGGTAAACTTAGTTTTAATTTTTTAATTAGAATTTCTTATTATAATATGGAACAAATACTACAACAGGTACAATACCTACCTACCTAATGAGATCTATTTGTAAAAATGTACGAAAATGCTATTTTTTACACATTTTAACCATGAAAATTTCCTGTTATTTTATAAAACTTTAATTTTAGCAAAAAATACTATCATATTAAGCTTTAGATCGTACACCAATATAGTTAAATAAAAACACGAGCTGAACATAACATAACCTCCTTCGTTTTTGAAGTCGGTTCTAAACAGTGACGACCCTAAGCCCAGGCAAAGTTTTGGTAATTTTTGCGTTGACCTTACACAACATTGCCTACGTTGATTTGAGGCACAAAACTCTATATAAAACAGCGTAAGTTAGTAAAATAGGAGATAAAATCATATGTCCTTTGCTATAATACTGTTCGAGTAATAAAATAAGGCTTAATAATACTAACAAACAAATTTTGATCTCGCCTTGTGTACGCACATGCAATTTGCCTAGCAATAAAAGTGACACTGTTAGTTCATTTTTTTATTTTTAGATAAAACAAGTAATCAGTGTTGCCATTTACATTATTGCGTAGCTTAGGTTATATTCATAGACAAAGTAAACAAATTATCTGTGGAATTATTTAAAGTTTATTATTTTAGGCAATGTTGTGGCATGGAGGCAAAGTTGTAGCATTTTACGGTACAGATATCAACAGGAATCTCAACTGATTTAATCTAAATGGCAGAAAGTACCTAATTTAAATGGTGAATAACATGACAACGGAAAGAGATAGACCCCCAGTTTTTGAAGGATTTGTAGAATTAATTATGAAGTTTAATACAACATGCAAAAAAGTACACCTTAATTACCCAGTTTTAAAGTTACAGAGAAAAAATAAAATAAAAATAGTTTTTTTTGTCTTATTTCTAAAAAAATACTGTTTTTACTACGCTTATGTATCGTATTTGTATTTTTTATTTATTTTATTAGCTAGGTAAACTATCTAGCTTTCAAATGAGACTACTTCGAATAAAATACACCATTTACTCAAAAAGAAACGAAGAAAAAACCAGATGAAGTAGTCTTCATTTTAAAAATTATTAAAACTTCTTTATTTTTGATATAAATAACATATAATTTTTTTTTATCTTGATTTTTACCGATAAATATGTGTCGTGTATCCGCACATTTCTTTTGATCAAGGTTCGAAGAATCACATTGTAGAGGTGGTAATTTGTATAGAACTACATTAAACATATACTACAATCTATAAAATAAAGTATCTGCACATATTTTGGAAAGATTAATTGTGTAAATATTGTATTGTGTGTAAATATTTATTGTGAGCAATATCATACCCACACTTAAAATAATTCTAAGAAATAAAGTTTACATCTATACTAATTATGTCAAGATTTTCTGGTAGAGATCGCTATCACTCTTGATCGATGAGACCGTCAATCGTCACATAGCCTTTAAGTTGTTCTGTTGTGCTATATTTTATTGAATTATAGTTTAAAAAAATTCTTGTCTATTTTGTAAGCCTAAATGAATAAAGATATATATTTCTGATGAATTGTTTCTATGTTATATGAATGTGCAAAAGAGCAATTTCTATTAATTTTTACAGAGATTAGTCTGAAAATCAATCACCTACTGGTGACAAGCAAAGCGAAAGAGGATGCGAGTGGCAGAGCGACGACTAATTCCAAACAATTTCATCTGATAGCCGCTATTGGATGATCGATCTCTTAGTGCGCGGTATACTGCACTATGCAGGATGCATCACGGTTTTAAAAACACAAAAATAACCAAGTAAAGTAGTTTCGCACTGATATTACAAACGCAAATAAGGACATTGATCTATAATAAAAATAATGCTTGACAATTTTCGCAGTATCACCTAGCGAAGCAGAGCTGGGGTTATTGGTGATAATAATTGGTATAATATTAGACGCGTAATTCCAAACAATTTCATCTGATAGCCGCTATTGGATGATCGATCTCTTAGTGCGCGGTATACTGCACTATGCAGGATGCATCACGGTTTTAAAAACACAAAAATAACCAAGTAAAGTAGTTTCGCACTGATATTACAAACGCAAATAAGGACATTGATCTATAATAAAAATAATGCTTGACAATTTTCACAGTATCACCTAGCGAAGCAGAGCTGGGGTTATTGGTGATAATAATTGGTATAATATTAGACGCGTAATTCCAAACAATTTCATCTGATAGCCGCTATTGGATGATTGATCCATTAGTGCGCGGTATACTGCACTATGCAGGATGCATCACGGTTTTAAAAACACAAAAATAACCAAGTAAAGTAGTTTCGCACTGATATTACAAACGCAAATAAGGACATTGATCTTTAAAAATAATGCTTGACAATTTTCACAGTATCACCTAGCGAAGCAGAGCTGGGGTTATTGGTGATAATAATTGGTATAATATTAGACGCGTAATTCCAAACAATTTCATCTGATAGCCGCTATTGGATGATTGATCCATTAGTGCGCGGTATACTGCACTATGCAGGATGCATCACGGTTTTAAAAACACAAAAATAACCAAGTTAAGTATTTTTACACTGATAATGACACATGGATGTTTTTCATAGTATAAAAAAACATGCTTGACTATTTTCATAGCATCATCTAGCCTTAAGCTAAGTAGAGAGGGTCTGGATAATTGATACATCAGTGTCAGTGTTCTACAAATACCACTTTGGTGACTGTGCGTAGGCACTGCACGACCTTATTCCATCTTCTCCATTCCACCATCGGATCAGCAGACGCACTGAAAAATACCATCCGTACCTGGTCGATATTCCACAAATTTAGCTCATAGTTCATAATTAGCACGGCCAGAGAGTGGAATGAGCTTCCAGCGTGTTTTCCCGCTAGAGTACGATCACGGAGTCTTCAAAACAAGGGTGAATAAGTTCCTTCTGGGAAAGCGTGCTCCATCTTAGGCCACATCTTCACTTACCTGAGATAGTGGCCAAACGCTCGACCATTTACAATAAAAAAAAACATGTACTTTAACATTTTACCAAATAGGCATACTTTAATTGTAAAAAATACGCAGAAAAATATCAATCCGCGCTTGCTGCGCGATGGAGCTTTCGGCTATTTTTATGGATCATTTGAGCTACCTTTAGACTTTTTGCTGTTTATTGTTTCTTTAGTAAAGTGACAATTTTTTTTTTACTCTTTCACTTTTTCTTGATTTTTTTTGTCAATAAGAACTATGAACGCTGACGCTGTTTAGCTTGTTTTGTCGCCTGTAGTACTTTAATGTTATGTATGACTATACTTTAATTAAGGGTAAGCAAGGTAATCGCCTGTACCATTTTTGATAAACCAAACAAAGAAAACGGAAGTAGAACTTAACAATAAAATAAAGTATTGTGTCCGTTTGTAATTAACAAGCTGTTTAAGACAGACGGACAAACTGACTGAGAGGGTCTTGCATCGTTACACCTAAAAGCCCGGTCCATACATAAGAAGTCTTTGTTTGAGGTTGAAAGAAGAAATTTTGACCAACAGGGTAAAATTTTAAATTTATTTAAAAATAAATTAGAGTACGTATTATATACAAATTTTATATTTTGTGGAAAATAATATGTGTGCCTAAACTAGGTAATAAGCTTTTTTCTGGCAAAATAAAGTGCTGACAACAAATAAAATAACTAATTCTATGAAAAGGATGAAAACCTGTTGAATTGCTTTTAAGGCAACGTTTACCACAGGAGAATCATTATCATCCTAACATTCATTCCTAATATTTATTCAAAAACTAATAAAACGTGGGATCTTAATTAAATATTGCCATACCTTCTCACAATATAATAATTATTAAAATCTGTCTCGTTAGTAAATTACAGTTCGATAGTGATAAATCCACATATTATTATTTTGTCCCTACTTATCCACATAGGCACTGTAAATTTATACTTAATTCATAAGCATCACATCAACTTGCGTTTGTATGAAAGCGTATAACGGGGTCACAACTATTTCTCCTTATACAGTATTTCCGCTGACTAGCCTCAAAAATTAACTATTTAATTAACAATATATTAGCCTATTCACACTCTGTTTTCAAAATGGAGTCGTAAAGATAAGATCGTCGTGTCAAATGTCCAAAATGAATTGTTTTAATTGACTGTTCTAAGCCCAACATAGAACAATAGAACAACACGGCTCATAAAGCAATAGATGAAAAGGAAATAGTAAAGTCTGTTATGGTTTTTGGGAAATTAATTTAATCAGTAGATAAAAGGTAGATTTGATAATAAAGCTGTCACAAAGCTTTTGTGGTTGGCCGTAAATGTGTAGGCGGATATGTAAAGTATACGAAAGATAGGTATCTACAATTAATTTACTGTTATGATGTGGTGAGATGGAAAATAAAATTAAAAATAACAATGGTTTTGTTAGAGCCTACGCATTTGCTCTCCTTGGAGTCGAGACCCTAGGTTCGTTGGGTACCGAGGCTCTCCGGGTTTAAAAAAATATCTGAGCGTCTGGCCGATGCGACGCGTGACCCGAGAGCTGGTAAGTATCTGGCGCAGCGCATTAGCATTGCCATACAGCGTGGTAATGCAGCCAGCATCTTGGGGACGCGACGACGATAATATGGAACAGTTGAGCTACCTCTAGACTGTTCGCAACCGCCTGTATTTAACTTAATTGTTTCAATTGTTAATGCTTACTAGTTTTAATTTCTTTTCTATTCCTTGATTATCGTTTTCGTAGTTATTAACGGCCTGTTACATAATAACTTTGTACTGTGTACCATTGGTATCATTCGTAGCAGTTGTTTTTTATTCGCTTCTTTTAAAAGTGAGCACTTCATTTCCTAGTTTTATTCACATAATATATTTATAACATGAACTTTGATGACCAAGACTCCTGTTTGGTCTAAAGGAAATACTGATTCAACTAGGACCAATGTACTGACTTTGACTAATCTACTGATGGTAGAGATCAACAATACATTTTTATTAAGACCTAAGACCAAGTAGGTACCTTACGTTCCGTAAGGTAGACGGAGCATATGGTCACTGTCATCCTATAAGGCGATGTAGCCGATTTGATATTGTTTTGGTTTTGTTTGATACCGTACGGTGACACGTGAATGTCAGATTGAGAAAATGAAAATTTGTGTTTATGTTTTATTTGTAATTTTGTGTTTTATATATAATATTTAATCGAGAACTTAGTATATAATGACTTGTGTAGCTGTGGGTTGTAAAAGCCGTTTGGGATCTTTATGTGAAGATAAACGCAAGATATCTTTTCATCGGTAAGTCTATAATCGTGATAGACGCGGATATTACGCGGATATTACATGTATTTTCTTTGCAATATGTTGAATAGTTTTTTGTACATAGAATATAATAACTGTTTTACTACGTTATTTACAGCTCATTAGCAGTATAATTCTATAATTCACTAATATTAAAGTACAATACGAAAAACTGACATCTGATGTACCATTTTGATGCCACCTAGTGAAGTACTGGTAGTTGTCGATAATTTATTGTCGATGAATGTCTAATACTGGTTGACAAAATGATGATTCAAAAGTAAATTGTCGTAGTTTGAGAATTATACCTACCTACCGAGATAGTGCTACGGTACCTACATGGACCGACTAAGTTGGAGTTAGAAATCAAAACTTGATTATGGTGTCGCTAGTAAGATCTAGGAGACTAAAGATTGCAATGTAGCTAGAAGTTCACAACTTATTCTTATCTTTCACTTCTAGATATACAAAATATCCAATAACAAAAGAAAAATGGAAACAAAACTTGAGAAGACATGTCTGGGAGCCATCATAGAATTCTCGTTGGTGTTTTTTACATTTCCATGTTTCGTGCCACAGAATTGGATATCAAAGGACTTACAAAAAAACTTTGAAAATAAAGGTTAAATGATAGCATCCAAGTGGTTTCTAAGCACAAAATATTTCAGTTAAGTATAGTAGTATACGACGTGAAAATACTTTAAAAATAATTTCATTTATGTTAATGTAACTAAGTACCTACCTAAGTTTTCTCACTGCTCATATCCTAAATAACGACGGCAAACAACCATCACCGCTTAACCCCATTTTAAATAAAAACATAATTATTATCAAGAAGATTTATCAAGTTTATGTAAGCTTTAACAAAATAACCTTAGTAGGTCTTTATTTATATACCTACAGGGTCAGGTACCGGTTAAGTCGATCTAGATCCTTGAGGGGGTTGTAGTTTCAATCATTACCAGCTGATTGATTTTATCATTATTGACTCACATACTCCAAACTTAATATAAAACCCCACAAACACCAAAAAAATATAGGTGATTAATGAATATTGGTATATCTTTTCAAGTAAAATTACAGCTTGCGGATTTTAAACATAACTGAATTTATTATACTCTTTTATAATAATATAAAATAATGCTGGACAATCCACAAAGCACCATCTAGCCCCAAAGTAAGCTACTCAAAGCTCGTGGTATGGGTACTAGATAACTGATTTATTAAATACATTATCATGCATAGATATACATTTTTTATAGTACATTTATACCCAGACCAACGGAACATAGGTATATCTGCAGATCGTTCACAAATTTGTTCTGAGGGGTTTGATTCCCGAACCCGTAACCTCCTGCGTTGCAGGCGCACCTTTGCCCACCGCGCTACATCGGTCGTCATGATCAACATACCATGCAGCGGTTACAACAAACCTGCTTACTGAAATCATAATTTAATGGCTACTAATTAAACAAGCTTCTTTTTAATAGCAATATTCGCCTCAGAAAATATAAGTTACCTTCTAAATTACTAAGTCGGCCACAACCAACGCGCATCTGAATAATAGTATCTCAGCCACTAGTTATCTTCTATGTAAGCCACTGTAAATATAACTCAGCACGGTGGTTATTTTTTAGCATCTAAATTTGTGGTATGCATTCAAATAGCAAACTTCTAAAATATTAATTTATGACACCAAAATAGTCATTCTATTAGCTTCTAATTTTATAATTTAGTATGTTTAAAATGTAAGTCATCCTACATTTATCGATCGATAAATTTACCTAAAATTGTCATCAAATAAAATATTAAAGCCACTATTATTACATAATGAACTATTGTTTTATAGTTTTTTTGGTCAAGGTTATTGACCTTTGACCTAAAGTTCAATTACCTTAACAAAAGTGACCTTGAGGTCATTGTCCTCAAGGTCTCTTACATTTTTTTGTGAAAACGTTGGTTTTTGCTAGAGTCGATGCCAAAAAGTTAAGGTCAGTGACCTTTGAGGTCAAGGTCGCAGACCTTTTTTGTAATAACTTTAGCTTTAGCTGGAGTCGATGCCGGATAGTTGAATTCTATGCGTCGGTGTAGTTTTTCATGTTTTTTTGGTTCCATCGCGATTCGCCATAGCTCCGTCGCTTCGGGAAGTACAGCCTTTCCGCCATTGTGTAACAAGGGTCAGGCACCACTGCTCATCTCCGCAGCTTCGGCTTTTTGGTCGCCTTCGCCGACCAGCCTCAGCCGCTGCGGCACGCGCGGTGCCTGTCCCTTGTTACGGCTGGCGGAGGCTGCACTCCCTTCGCGCCTCCGGCTTATTAAATACACTCTAGGGGCGCCACGCACAAGACCACGTCGAGTCGGGGTACTCTGTGTCGGATTCGTCACTCGAATTGAACCTAATAAACTCATATCGGAATGCTCTGCGGTAATTATTCATGTTTTTTTGAGTTCATTGACCTCTAACGCTGAGGTCATTTAACTTTGGGGTCAATCATCTGAACCAAAGTTGGAAATATAAATGAAATACAGATGAAACTATTGCAATACGAATGCACGAACAACAATAAACAAACACGGGCGGGTCGGTAAAAGAATCTAATGGCGCTCTATGATTGGTGCAAATGGTCAGTTGTTGTCAGTGTCTCCATATGAAAATTAAGGATTACCGTGTTGCCAGGGTGAAAATACGGTGTTTTACGGTGTGTCAGTTAAAAATTTACCGTAATTACAGTGTAATGTTTCAGTGTATGGTAAACTTTCACTTTCCATCGTTCTTAAAGCAGTTCACAAAATCAACAGTCTAATTCGATTCCAACACAACTAAAATGCGATTGTAGTTAGCATTCGTAACTCATAGAATAGGTTTATACCCAGTAATTTACTCACACTGACCAAACTGAAAATATTGTTTCATTCTTTCTTTTCCATAGCGGTAAATAAGGTCGAAAATAGAATAAACTGCGAAGGTGTGATGGTCGATTTGTGAGTAAAAGTAGCCTACATAAAAAGTAAACAGTAGGGTTTTTCCCCTGAACTAGGTGCTGAGTGTTGCCATCTAAAATTTTGTGTTTTAAAAAGTTACGTTTCGTTACACGTAATCAAAAAAATATCAAAAATGCGAAAAGTTATTCATCACCTTATTACGGTAGAATTACGACACGGTAATGCACGTTTACCGTTGACCGTAGATTATGTCAGATTACGGTGCATCTACGGTAATTACCGTGTTTATGGAGACACTGGTTGTTGTCATGTCGCTAACTCGCCCCAAATCGTACAGAGGCTATTTTCACGATAAAAGAATATGAAGTATTATTTTACATGTTAAGTAATAATTATATGATGTTGTCTATTGAAGCTTGAATATATAATTTTTGAGGAGCTTGTAATGAAGCTGTAAAACGTAAAATGGTGATGAGTTGCAAATTCCGTGGCCGACTTAGTAAATTAGTGGGCAATGTATAATCAGAAGGACAAGTAATAATAATTGTTGCTAGTGAATTGACGCTTTCTTTTATATTTTTAGTTGGCGTTGTAAAGAAGATAAATTAGTTTATTAGAGGGTATGTCAATTTCTCGATGCTTAGTTATTAAATGAGAAGTTTGGCCACGTGGCCAAAAAAAAATTCTGTGGCCGGTATTATTATTTCTCTAATTTAATCGATAAGTACAGAATTTCACATCACTATTCTCACATTTCAGTAGAATGTCAGACAAGAATCAGATTGACCACATACGTATTTGAATGTAACTGAAACTGAACTGAAAAATTATATCTATCTTTTTTTTTCATATGGCATACTCCCAAAGAGCAAGAAGTCAAAACAGTGTCAAATGTTCGTTTTTATAATGTTACATCTAGTTACTTATTTATTAAATACATGATAATGTATTTAATAAATCAGTTATCTAGTACCCATACCACGAGCTTTGAGTAGCTTACTTTGGGGCTAGATGGTGCTTTGTGGATTGTCCAGCATTATTATATATTATTATAAAAGAGTATAATAAATTCAGTTATGTTTAAAATCCGCGAGCTGTAATTTTACTTGAAAAGATATACCAATATTCATTAATCACCTATATTTTTTTGGTGTTTGTGGGGTTTTATATTAAGTTTGGAGTATGTGAGTCAATAATGATAAAATCAATCAGCTGGTAATGATTGAAACTACAACCCCCTCAAGGATCTAGATCGACTTAACCGGTACCTGACCCTGTAGGTATATAAATAAAGACCTACTAAGGTTATTTTGTTAAAGCTTACATAAACTTGATAAATCTTCTTGATAATAATTATGTTTTTATTTAAAATGGGGTTAAGCGGTGATGGTTGTTTGCCGTCGTTATTTAGGATATGAGCAGTGAGAAAACTTAGGTAGGTACTTAGTTACATTAACATAAACGAAATTATTTTTAAAGTATTTTCACGTCGTATACTACTATACTTAACTGAAATATTTTGTGCTTAGAAACCACTTGGATGCTATCATTTAACCTTTATTTTCAAAGTTTTTTTGTAAGTCCTTTGATATCCAATTCTGTGGCACGAAACATGGAAATGTAAAAAACACCAACGAGAATTCTATGATGGCTCCCAGACATGTCTTCTCAAGTTTTGTTTCCATTTTTCTTTTGTTATTGGATATTTTGTATATCTAGAAGTGAAAGATAAGAATAAGTTGTGAACTTCTAGCTACATTGCAATCTTTAGTCTCCTAGATCTTACTAGCGACACCATAATCAAGTTTTGATTTCTAACTCCAACTTAGTCGGTCCATGTAGGTACCGTAGCACTATCTCGGTAGGTAGGTATAATTCTCAAACTACGACAATTTACTTTTGAATCATCATTTTGTCAACCAGTATTAGACATTCATCGACAATAAATTATCGACAACTACCAGTACTTCACTAGGTGGCATCAAAATGGTACATCAGATGTCAGTTTTTCGTATTGTACTTTAATATTAGTGAATTATAGAATTATACTGCTAATGAGCTGTAAATAACGTAGTAAAACAGTTATTATATTCTATGTACAAAAAACTATTCAACATATTGCAAAGAAAATACATGTAATATCCGCGTAATATCCGCGTCTATCACGATTATAGACTTACCGATGAAAAGATATCTTGCGTTTATCTTCACATAAAGATCCCAAACGGCTTTTACAACCCACAGCTACACAAGTCATTATATACTAAGTTCTCGATTAAATATTATATATAAAACACAAAATTACAAATAAAACATAAACACAAATTTTCATTTTCTCAATCTGACATTCACTTGTCACCGTACGGTATCAAACAAAACCAAAACAATATCAAATCGGCTACATCGCCTTATAGGATGACAGTGACCATATGCTCCGTCTACCTTACGGAACGTAAGGTACCTACTTGGTCTTAGTCACTGACCTGTATCTATACAAGTACGCTGGACTTCTGATAAGCCGGGCTTTAGTGAGCCGATTTGATTTTCGCCATTTTGGCGCTGATCGTAGAAGTGGGTGGGAAAGGAACTAATAATAGAGATGGGACAATGAGATAAAATACATCGATAAAAGACATTTCCGACGAGTTGTATAATTAATTGTACTAGGTAATATTATAAAGCTGACTAGTTTGATTGTTAGGTTGAACGATCAAATCTCAGAAACTGCTAGTCTTAGGATAAGCCGAAGCCAGACTAACGGGTATTTAGTACCTATGTGGCTAGCTAGATCCAAAAATTAACAGGGAACGTTTTTTAAATAGAAATGTATTTTTTTCAGGCAGGATGGAGTGGAATAGGTAAGGTATTTATAGAAAATAAAAATATATGTACAATCCTTTAATATTACTACAAAATTACACTAAACATTTCATTGAATAGAAGAATAATTTTTGTCAGACAGTGTGACTAAATAACATAATCTCCGAATAGACTTTATTACTTAAGGTAATACAATTAATTTTTCCTCCATACAAACGTAGAAAGCTAATTACTCCGCCGTAGTCTTGATTTTATCAAAGAATTTTTAACTCTCTGCAATGCTTTTTTGGATGACCTTTTGCAACCACCTTTTCATGTGTTAGAGGACAACTAGATTGTAGCTTAGACCTTGCCTTCTTTGAAGCAATACTCTGTTGCGGGTTGGAACTTGTGCTTCGACGCTTTCGACCTAGAAACAAATTTTTTGTTTATCAACAACTAAACCACAAATGAAAAGTAAAAATATATCAGTATACTGTTTTATAGCGCATTCTTGAAATAATTTACATACAAGGAACATGACGTGGTCCTAATTTTATTGATTAAGTACTTACCACTCAAGTTGGTATTATTCTGATCCATAATTAATGTTCTATTTACATCAACAGGTATTGTCGGTTAGGTACAGGGGGTGTCTTATGTACGTCGAAAACCTGTGAATTATTAAAAAATTATATGTATTTGATAATAAAAATCGGTCATCGGCGAATTACGTTCTTGAAAGTAAATAGATATCTATAGCAAAAATATCGATAAGTTTTATCGACAGGTAACTTTGACAGCACTATTAAACTTAATTGTTGATAAAAAACCGGTAATATGAAGATAAATATGTTATTATTACGTATAATAACGAAGATAAGTTTAATTTGTTGAATATTAGCCGAAGATAAGCCGTAAATTCACTTACTTGTAGAATGGAACTCCACTTCCCTTCTGGTAACGAGTTTTGCATAACTCACACTCTTTCATAGTTTACCTATGAATGCCCACCACTTATTTATGTATGAACTAAATAAATAAGACACAACAAACAAGCTAAATCGCGTTAAACCACCAAAAACACTTTAAAAACACGGGAGATAATACAAACGAGACAACGGCCATTTGTCAGTTACGTCAGATTTAGTTGTCTTCCCACGCATTGGGAAGCTTCAAATAGGCACATTCAAGAGCTGTCATTTCAAAGGGTATCAGAGGTCCAGCGTACTTGTATATATAGAGGTCAGTGGTCTTAGTTAAGATATAATACGATATTGACTTTACCAGACGCAGAGCCATAATCAAGAAGTTGAAGTTGAAGTTGATATTGACTTTGACTTTGCCCCATGTACGGATGGTACTGATACCATCTGATACCTAAGGTCGTTCTTCAGGCACGTGCTAGAACTATAAAACATAACTATAACTACCCACATATTCGTAATTACACGTAATACACGTAGTAATATTTAGGTATACGTAGCAGCGATGGGCTTGGCCTGCGATTATTTTTGGAGTGGGTGCTGTGATAAGATCTCAGCTGTGTTTACCACTAACTAGCTCCCGGGCATGCATTTGGATAAAAAAGCAAAGTGCGACTTGGACTTGAGGACGAAAAGTTCCGTAGTATAAAAACGGCAAAAAAAGCATGTCTGTTGTATGCAAGCCCCCTTTAATGTGTATTCTATTCTGTTTTTTATTATAGCGGCAACTGAAATACATAATCTGTGAAAATTTAAACTTTCTAGCTATCACGTTTCAAAGGATACAGCCTGGCCTATAGAACTCTATATTTATAACTAGTATTTTCCCGCAGCTTCGCACTCTTTGTTTCTATGGAAACGTTTCAACGCTTTTTATATCTCATGGGAACTGATTTATTGGATGACTTTGCCTTTGTGTATTTATTCTATGGCTAGAACTAATTCTATTCCAAATTCAAACTCGATCCGTTCTGTAGTTTTGGAGTAAAGAGGTATAAAAACATCCATCCATCAAAACTTTACCATTTATGTAGTACTAGCGACCCGCCCCGACTTCGCACGGTTTTATTATACGTATAAACCTTCCTCTTGAATCACTCTATCTATTAAAAAAAACCGCATCAAAATCCGTCGCGTAGTTTTTAAGATTTAAGCGTTCAAAGGGACATAATGACATAGGGACAGAAAAAGCGACTTTATTTTATACTATGTAGTGATGATAAGTCACAATAAGTAGCCAGTCAAATGTCTTGTTCCCTGAGCAGTACCACACCATTACTATCTAATGGTTCACCACCACTTATTTAGTCACCAGATAATTATGTATGTGTTCTACATAATCGCACGTTCATACTCTATGGTTAGATTGCTGAAGAAGACATTTGAATGCGTTATCTAGATTGTTGTTACGCTATTTTGATGTGTTTTTAGAAACCGTGGGGAAAGAATCAACTTCTAAAACTTAGCCCGAGGAAGGCTTAGTCAATAAATATGTTTATGTCATACAAAAGTCAATAAATAAGTATGTTTATTTCATACAAAAACAAAAAAATAACTTTACGTAAATAAGTTACTATAGATATTACTTTTAAAAAAGGTAAAATACAAAATTACAAAGCAAAAATAGACCATCAAGACCATATTATTATGATCACATATACAAAAAATAAATAAAAAAAACAAAATCACAATCAATTAAATAAATAATATTATATTTAAATAAAAATTAATCTAACAGTGGTCAAAAAGCACAATGCTATTTATGAATGTAGAAGAAAATGTGATGTGTTATCTAATGTCTCGCATAGGAATTCCACGAGATCAGATTTTTTTTAGAAAATTCTTGTGAATTTTTTTCATTCATAACAGTGACATTATTGGATTATAATTATCAGTTACATTTCTAAAAATATTAACTAAGCGTTGATCAAAGACCAAATTAAAATTGCACCCAAACCAAACACGTGGATAATTGCATTATTTGTTACGTCACTGGACAATAGACAACACGCCTACAATCCTATTATAGCGGGTTCGAGTCCCGGACAGCACAAATGTGCCGGATGTGCCGTGGGCGGTCGATTGCGCGCATTGTCATTCAAAAACTTTTGCTGTAGGGTGGCCATGGAAATTTAAAGCTTATAGTTTCGTTATTTTAGCTAATTATTAGCTTTAAGTTTAAGCAGAAAAAAATATGTGGCTAATATGGTTGCCATCCAAGTAGGGTTTCTGCTCGAGAATTCTCGAACTCGAGAAGACTCGAGAAATTCGGCTTGGTTCGAGACGAGAAAAATAAAACCGTGCCTCGAGAATTCTCGAGGCACCAATTCAAAATATTCGACATAAGTTTTTACGCGAATCTACAGGAAAACGCACACCCAATCTCGAAAATCTATTCAAAGGTGTAATGACAGTCAAGTCCACTTCAACTGAAAACGAGAGGGTATTCAGCTTAGCCGGCAACATAGTTTCCAAAATAAGAAACAGACTATCAAACGAGTCTATCAACGCACTGATTTTCTTAAAAGCATATTTATTTAAGAAAAAAAAACTCAATATTAACGCATTTGCGTTTAAGAACTTTGAAGTGAAGCACTAAGCACTATACTTACGATATTTATCTACTACCTATTTTATTTACCTACTAGAAATGAGTAGAAAGTTTTTTGTTTCTGTATGATTATATTACATGCAGATGTCTGGATGATTAAGACGGAGATTTTTAGTCGCTTACTTAGTTCTCTGATCCTAATTCTAATTAGTATTAAGATTTGATTAAGAAATTATGTGTGTTAGAAGTTTTTTATGTTTCGTTTGTTCCTTTTTAGTAAGTGCAGTTGGTTGGTGCAATAAAAATACGTTGATTTTGGATTTTTTTGGAGTATTTTTCTTTAAATTTTAAACCACTATTGGTTTTTTGTTTGTAAGCCTCGAGACTCGAGAAGACTCGAGAATTTAGCCTCTAGAATTCTCGTGCATCGAGAATGAAAATAGTTCGAGAAAACAGAAACCCTACATCCAAGTAACGCCCATAATTGCTATTAATCAAGCCAACTTAGGTAAGTCAAATCATTTTCTGATAATTATGTAAAATGAGTGAGTGTGGGTAAAGCTAAAATGTGTCATTGAATAGAAAAAACAGTGAAATGAAGCCTTTGAATCACAGGAAATGTGAGTAATTGCCAACAGTGTGTTATTATTCCATATTTTGATTAATTTGGCTCAGATATTTAGGTAGGTGGTGATTTAAATATGCCAAATTGATTTTATGAGAGATATGTATAAAAAAGCTTTTCGTCCAAACATTGAAAGTTCAGGTTTAGTATTTGTACCCACAGAAATCTAATCTATTATTTAGATTTCTTTGATTGTACCGTATTGCCTACACAAATTGGAAATTAGAACCAACCGATTATTTTCGACGATTTAAAACAATGCAAAGTCGAAAATCCTTTAAAATGCAAATAGGTAATGGGAAAATAAGATTTGAAAAGCGATGACCAATAATCTAGTCATTGCTAAATCGAATATCGTTTAAAACCAGAATATAATGGTCCAGCATGGTCACAGCCGCTCCAAACAAAACCTATTGTCTTCAAGCGCACCATTAACCAAATTATTGTTTACTTCATTTACCAGAATCGGAGTCTATTCTGTAACGGTCGCTGTCGCTTTCCTTCTCATCTTTGCTGTCATTATTTCGGAATACAAATACTTACAAAAATACAAAATAGGTACTTATTAAATTTACTTAATCTAATTATGACTACAACAAGCTGCTAAAATCTAAGTCACCGTAAGTCAGAGTGCTCAGAATGCTGGCAACATTCCGATCACCTGTGGACTCTATGAGAAGTTTAATAAGATCCTTATTAAAAGAGTGTTCCAAAGGACCTTCGATTTTTAGGAGTTTGATATGATTGTAAATACCAGCTAAAATTATTCGTTTTGTTCTTCTGTCTGATCTGATGAATGAATCTGATGGATTTTGACTAAACTAATATGCATACATACCTATCCTTTGTAATACTACACTGCCATGATTTATCTATGGCAATAACTACAAAGCGCGAAGACAGAAAACATTAGTTACATCATATTAAATTAACCCGAGTTTTTTTGAGTGCAGAGCGTAGTTCTAGCTTCAAGCTCCAGCTAGGGAAGAACTGCGAAAGACCACTTGTCTGGTCCTGGATGAGGCAAGCTGAAGACAGCAACGATATTCGTTATGGGAGGCCTATGTCCGGAATTTGATGATGATGGAGATGAAAGTAAGCAATTACAATGACGATAGCAATCAACAACGAATAAGCCCGGCACATCCGGCGTGGTATTAATTACCTGCTCGTTTGGTTGCAATTCTATTTATTGGTGACTCTGTGATTGATGGCTTTTTAGAATTATTTGAAACTGCATGCCACTCGTCGACTGATTATTATATAGGCTTGGTGACCACAGAACACATATCCTGAAATAAGTAAGACTTCATAGAATAAAGATAAAAAAATCAAAATTCATTTATTTAGATAAAGTTTATATATTGTTGTATGCAGCACTTGAAAATCTATAGGTTCGCATAGAAACTGAAGGCAATTATTTTGTCGTAAATCACAATAGCTCAGGGCAGTGCGATAGTTATCTATATCACTATCTGATGAAACTAGATCGATGTTTCCATAAAATAGAAATCTCCGAATAGTTTCACGGAAAGCTTAACTTTTTCAAAACATATCACGACTCTTGCCATCTCAGATTTCGTCTTGGTCAACAAAACTACCATCACATTCAAAAACAATGTGCCAAGCATTTTAAACCTTATTCTCTTGCTGTAGAGATATCTTTTAAAAGTTTGATGGTAAAGTTTAAGGTGGTAAAATGCATATGTTGGGTTCAATAAACTTTACAATGATTTCAAATTCCGTATGCGTAGGCGAGTCCGAAATGATAGGCCGACCCTTTCGACTACAATAGACGATAAATATTGAAAAAGAGATAATCCATTGAATTTGTTTGATATTCAAACGCCATAACACTTTGTATGACTTGCGGTACACCATCATGAGCATCATGAGTGTCGCTAGTGTTCATCATATTGTTAGAATCAAAGAGTACTTTAGTAGGAACGACTTTAGTTCCAATTTCGGTCACCTGAACGAATAAGTTGGTGCTATTTACTTTGTATGGTTGTAATGGACTGATGACGTATATGATTTGGAAGCTAATATAATAGTTTTGTGTCGTTTGTTGCATAATGATTGTTGCTAGGGATGGTCTTGGGGCTAAATCTATAGCTGGCTCCCGGACTCTGTTAATCACCTACACATTTAGAAAGGAACCTACAGCCTACCACTAAAGGCATCATCTTCCTTCCGTGTATTATAATTTCTAAAAACATTTTTACGAAATTTTATCAACCGAATCAAAATTTCACGCATTTTTAAGGATATGTCAAAAAATACAAAACCGATCCTAATTTTTGTATACCTAAACCCATACGGAATGCTTTTACTTAAAAAAACCAAATTTATTTTGTTTTATGTAAGTTACATCATAAAATTTTTGAGTGAACTGTTTTGTAGTATAATTAAATTAAGAACCTCCCCTTTTTTTGAAGCTGGTTGTAAACGGTGAGTGATACACCCATGAACAATTTAAATTACCTTCTGAGCTTAGCTTAAGCTATAGATCACAGCTTTTGACTTTGACTTCTTTCTGCATATGGTGCGAGCCTTGTGAGGACTGATGACTTCGTTGTGCAGACAAACTTGCGTATTGACGTCTGTCAACGTGTTTGTAACATCTCCTTTAAACGACACAATTCCCTGAGCAAGTCAGCGACATTAATTGCTAAACATTATTCAAAGTGATAAGGTTGCATACGAAGTTTAAAAAAAAGAACTCAATAACTTTATTTCATTAGTCTTACTAAATAAACACTTAGACTAGTCAAATAAGAAATAATGTAGTAATCATTGATTTTTCTAAATTTTTAGTCCGATGAAGAAATAGAACCCGCAGCATGACTCATGTATCAAATACATTTGTTTTGCCTGATTTATAAAACTTAAAATAGTTAATTTAAGTTTCAATGTTTATCAGAGTAACTACGAGTATATACACCTTAACATCGGTATTTGCGAATAAACTGCGAAGTGGTTACTTTCTCCATCCTCCATAGTTTTGAGTATGATTATATTTCTTTCAATCGAAAGTTGGAAATAAAATATATAAAAGTTTTTTGTCGTTTATGGTACCTATTTCCCATAGGAACCTTCTCACTTATAAATTTATGAATACAAGGTCAATAACGCCTATAATGTCGATGCGTAAGGCACAGGCACGTAGTGTAAGACGCGCTCCGGGCAGGGGGGATGACGATCTGCGAAGGACGGCTGGCAGATGCTGGATGAGGCAAGCTGAAGACAGGGCGCTATGGCACTCATTAAATTTAGGGGAGGCCTATGTCCAGCAGTGGACGAATATTTGCTGATGATGATGAAGGCACAGTTATCACAAATCAAAAACTATTATTATATTTATTATATATTTATTAATTGAAGCTTACAAAATAGCTTAAACAAGTTATATTTAAATTTTAAAATAAAATATTAACAAAAAATATTAGCTAATTTTCTTTTCACCTAAATTTTTTCGCACTAATGGAAGTTCCTACTGACTGGTAAAGAAATCACTGTATTTTTTATATACATAAGTATGTGTTTTATACATGTTCGTTTTACTAATTATTACATACTAACATACTTGTCAGTGGGGAACTAAGCGACATCTGGCCAAGCGTTAACGTCAGTAAAGTGGGTTTATAGACACAGATTCTACAAGCTTTAAAATAAGTACAGGAAATAGGTGAGGTTCCTAATTTATATATAACCTATAACTTATTTCATCGATTAGTACTTGCAAACTCACTAACTGGATATTAGGATTTTATCTACCGATATTAACATCAAATATTTATTAGTGTTAAAAGTGGCACAGAGACTCATAATACGCAGGTTTATGGTTAATAGATAATTTATACTGCAAAACTTGCTTTGTGAGAGTTATATCAGATACATTAAGTGATTTAAGAATATATTTACACCTCTTGAATTATTTATAGAACACAATTACCTATAAACCGAACGTGCTATAAAATGGGAATCAAATGGGTAACGGAATGGAAAAGGTCACCATTAAGCGGGTATAGGCGTACGTTTTATCTTTACTACAGCTAAAATTATTTAATGACAGATTTTCTTACTTAATTTCCAAATACGTGAGATATACAAACGGATGTCTGTACTGTCGGGTCAAAATTAGTGAAAAAGTCGTGAAAAAATAAATTTATATTAATAAACTATATTCAAATTACTAAAATTTCTGTGTCGGTTTATAATGAGAAGAAAAAATGAGTCTTTATAAAAAATCACGCAACTGAAAAGTCACGGCGAAAGCTGCTGAACTATGCAAATTCGCAAAAACATGCCCAAATGTCTTGATGAATCTAAAACATTTAGGAAATTTATTTTAACCAGTGATTTTTAATATAATGCTTTATTGCTATTATTAGGCTGTGTCTCAAGAGAGTGAAGCAGCAGGCAAGAGATAGTAGTCTATAACCGTTTTTGAATAGCGGGAGGAACATGTTTTATTTCTGATTTGTTGTATTCTATTACGATTTTATGGCTGAATCACAATGCGGTGATGCGGAAATAATAAAATTGTATCTTTATTCTCAAACAGGTGTTTCGAAACGGCATATTAAAATATATTTCAAATAATATTGCCATTAAATTGTTAGTGCTATTTTGATGTTAAGTTTCTTATTCCATCCATAGGGGTTAGCAGTTAGCATTAAAAGTAGGTACTTACTTACCTAACTGCTTTTAGAACTGTTTATGAAACTGTATCTAGAAGGTAGAAAATTATATTGCAGTAGTAATTAATTCATATTATATACCTATTATATTTTTTAAACCTTCAACTTTAGTCAATTACAAAAGCACTGGGCCGGTTCAACCTTTCAAAGCGATTTAGTTTTAAATTATGCATACCTAATTATACGAGTTTTTAAAAATACAGTGTGCAGCAATTTATGGCTTAAGCGACAAATCGATAAACTTTTATTCTCAAAATTTTGTTTTTCAATCACACTGCTATTCATCACACTGCAATATTATAAATACGAAATGCGTAATTCGTTTGAATGGATAGATGGATGGTTTTTCACGCCAAACTCACTGATCGATATGAAATTTAATTGCATACAAAATGTTCCCGTGGGATAAAAAATACCTTAAACCGTTTCCATAGAAACAAAACATGCGAAACTTATAAATTATATAAAAACTTTACGTAGCCAAAACTCCATCTAAGTCTTCACTTAATCACTACATAGTATAAAATAAAGTGGCTTGTTCTGTCCTTATGTCCCTATATCCCTTTGAATGCTTAAATCTTTAAAACTACGCAACGGATTTTGATGAGGTTTTTTTTAATAGATAGAGTGATTCAAGAGGAAGGTTTATACATATAATAAAACCGTACGAAGCCGGGGCGGATCGCTAGTTATTAGATAAGTCTGACCATATACTTAAGTGATACCTTATACCATAAACAAAATTACAAAGACCTATAACTGTTAATTCTGTACAGGCAAGCCTCTATAAAGAGTGTTGGATATCTTCTAACTGTTCACTGAATTTATAAATTTACCTAAAACAGCTATTTATATGCACCTAAACCGTCATCAATGTTAAACTTGGGCGGTATCTACTCTGTTAAGCGGCTAGCGTTATTGTGAATTCTGCTTTTCTGACCTAATATTAATAGTTGATACCTAGATTTATTATAAATTTCCAGCGATGAAGAGGGCGATTTACTAAAATAGATAGAAAACATATAAATTACATACCTATAGATACACTAAGACAATTTAAGAATTCGTACACAGAGAAGCTAATAACCTTTTGAAAATTTCGTGTTGAGTGACTTTTGACGATTCACTTTGAAATATTACGCTTAGTGTGGTTTTGTAGGGCATTAGTAGCAGAATTAATTGTTGCCTAATTTAACTATTTCTAGGACTAAAACTACATAAAACTTTATATAGGACATAGGTATTGGCAATAGGATTGTACACAGCATTGAATAAAGTCGTTAATTAATTCCAAATCGGGAACAATCAATTTAATTAGTAATACCGCTTTGGGCCAAGAAACTTTCGAGGCATTCCGCTGTTTATACGGGGTGATTAGGTTTTTTAACTTTGCTGTTTTGTTCCTTTTATTGAAAGATTTATTTGAAAGATAATAATTTATTTGCAAAAAAGTACGTATTTATCGCCAACCGATGTGGCGCGGTGGACAAAGGTCCGCTTGCAACTCAGGAGGTTGCGGGTTCAATTCCCGCCTCGGAACACATTTATGTACGATCTGCAGAAATTTGTTCCGTTGGTCTGGGGGTATAAAAAATAATCTATCTATGTAATATATTATATTAAGTACATCAGTCATCTAGTACCCATAACACAAGCTCTGCTAAGCTTGGGGCTAGATGATGCTGTGTGGACTGTCCGGAATTATTATTATTATTTAAGAAACACATTAAAAATAATCAAGCTCGTCTAATCTGTAGACTGTTGCAAGTAATCTAGTGGCAGCTCGACGGATCCAAAAAATACCTGAAGCGTCTCCAATTTGCTGGCAGCTTTGCCCCGGTCTGCAAGGCAACGATGAGGTTAAAAGGTTGATACAGTATCCACATACGTATCTATCCAGCCAGAGATTCTCATCAACAACGTCTTTGCTGGTGGGAATTGCCTTGTCGCATTCTATATCGTCTAGATGTTGATAACCCGTCCTTTTACCCTGAACTGTGGGGATGATGGCTTTTTTATATCTTCTGATCTATGATATTTTTTATACCCGTGTGTTTTTTAAAGGCACTCGTCTATTTAGATGTGTCTACTGAGCCCACAACTACAGTTAAGGGTTAAAGAAAAGAGACACGATGCAAGATTCAATTTATTATGCTGTATAATAAAAAAGCTGCCAAATAATTGTAAATTACTAGTTGTAATTTTTCTATTCCTTGCTTGTAATTTTCGTTGTTAATAAAGATTTGTTCTCATAAAAAAAAAAAATAATAGTGTCATCATCGCGATATGATTATTTCCTGGTAGTTTTTTGACATATCATGTACCTAATAGTTGTTGGAAATTATCTTTGACCCACTCCACCAGTGTGGGATAGTTAAAAAGAGAGATGTAAAAGAAACTTTAGAAATATTGAAAGATCGACATTCCTAAAATATACACCCTGTATCGGAGTGCTGGTAAGCCGGAATGACAATATTTCAATGCTTCCTCGTTCAATTCAATTGTGATTGCATTGCATTGCCACAGCGGTCTGCGTAGAATAGTTACAGTCAACGACAAAAATGAATTCCGAATAGTAAGAAGATTTTTTGTTTCAACGCATCATAGCTACATTTTAATACATAGGCCTCCCTTAATGAGTACCAGAGCATCCAATCATTAGCTTGGCGGATCCAGCATATGCCTGAAGTCTTTCGCAGGTTATTATCCCATTTGGCTCGTGAGCATCCTACTCTACATTTGTCCTAGTCGCGGTCTCCAACTACAAGTTTACCCTAGCACGGTAGTAGGTTCTTTGAGGGATATGGTCCACAAAATGCCATTGCAAGTCGTTGCGGTTGTCCAAAACTTCATCTTACCCGGGGTCTACCATGAGTTACCACACCACACTTCAACAGTGTATTACACGACCGCATCTGAGGAGTTAATACAATGTATTGGACATTTTATATGAAAATCAGAAAACATGTATCGATTCCTGAAGCAGCATGCCATGTGTACTAATGTGTAGGCTTCCATTATAAGTATAAAAAAGCATAAATGTCTCCAGACATTTCGTTTCAAAACTGCCTCATTCTAGCTCGCAGCGTAAAGATCAGAAAATATGTTTTTATCTTTAAGCTAATTGATTTTTTAAGTATCTGACAAAATATAAACAATCTTAGAAATTAAACCTTGTACAAATTATCCTAATCGATTGTCAGAAAGTGGACCTACGTACCTATATTTTGTCACCACCTTTTTGAATTCCCCCTTATAAGTTTGGAGAAATATCTACTCCTTTTATCATAGTTCCCCGAAGACAAAAAGTTGCATAAAACTGTAAAATCTTTCATCCAGATTGGCTTAACTAAGACCTGTAGAGGAGTAAGTACCTATTGTCAGAAACACAAATTTGGCCAGAATTGAAGGAGAAACTTCGCTCGCTCGGTCAATTAACTTTCTTGTTTTATAAATCGATCTGAGATCCTTTCTCCAATAATTATTATTAGTAACAAGTAATCTTGTCAATCAAATAGGTCAATCAAATAGGTATGTATGTTAACTTATCTTATTTAACTCTAAGTTTGTCCATATTTACCTACAAATAACTCCTCAATTATTAAATCCTAACTTTATTATGTCATCATCATCATCATCAGCCTATATTAGTCCAGACATAGGCCTCCCCTAATGAGCGACACAGCGCCCTGTTTTCAGCTTGCCGCATCCAGCATCCTGCCAGCAGTCTTCCGCAAATCGTCATCCCACCTGGCCATCATCACCATCAATTTTCAATACCTGGACAATACCAGGCACACCCAGAAGTTTCCATTGAAGAACTTTCATTCAACACCAGAGTTAGTGATCAAGCTATTTGATCAAGTTGTTTGAGGAAGTTATTTGCGCGCAAGCAGCGATGATATGTTTGATATCCAAGCAAATGCGTTTAACATGTGTACTTGATTTTTTACACTAACTTATAAGAGGGTAGGGTTTACTGATGGACAGGTAGAGGGTGGACTGTTTAAGAATTTAACGAGTTATTTATCAAAGTTTTTTCATACCACAAAGGTAATTTTTTTTACAAAAGTTTTTTTAAACCACAAAAGTGGCTTACAAGACTGCAGACAGTTAAGAGATGATCATCTGAACTACATACATAATTATATCGAAGTTGTTTCTTTTTGCACCATAATTTTATCTTTGATATGGCTGGATTGGGATAGGTTTTCAATAGAATAAGGCACCTATAGTTTTTTTTAATGTAGATGAATGAGGCATAATTTAAGTTCAATGAATCAAGAATTGATAAAAATCAATAAATTAATACTTTTCAAATTTAATATGACTAGGTACATAATTCAATGTATTATAAAAAGTTTAAAATTTCGCCAGCGATGTAATGAAACTCTAGTTAAGATGATTTCTAAAGTTTAACGTTAACCACTGCTTAAAGACTTCGATGGAGTTTGTCCCATACGTGGGCGTGTATTTGACCAACAATAATAGTGGCCGTTGCTTTACACTCAAATAACAATGTGAATAATTCATGGTTTCTAAATTTTAACCATTTGTTGACCTAATGAATACCTACTTATAATTTTCTAAATATTGCTTCCTGTATTACTTATTTCGAAGATAACCACGCCCGTTTTGCGCAGTCCCTTATTAATTTTGACAGACGGAAATCATCAATATTATCTTAAAATTCAATGCATAGCTACTCAATATTAATCAGTGATAAAATATAAATGATCGGATATTTTCAATCATGGTCAGCGTCACTTCAAACTGGTTAACTCTCATACGCACTAAGGCCATAAAGCGGGCGTTTTGAACCGCAGCGCAGTATCTGATTTCTTCCATTACAAGTAACCATCCATAACTATACGCACTAACTACTACACTATTCACTGTTTAGTTTAGTTAACATGTTTTTGCGCAAGCTACCTGTTATTTAGAATATTCTTGTTTTGGTATAATAGTTTTAATTTGTATTTTCTGTTGTTAAATATATTGTAATTCGGTTTCGCCATAAAAAAAAAACATTTCAACACCTTTCCAACCACGCATCTTAATATCGGTTTTTTTTGTTTTCGTAACTGAATACCGTGTTACACTTTTTTGCATTTTTAGAGAACCATCGTGTGTCGATAAACCTAGTTTATTAATGGTTTAATCAAAATATGTACAGACAGAATCACTAATTGGTAACCCCTCAAATAGCTAAAGTTTACATTTGTCGTCCGACCGATTTACTAATCTTTTACTCAAATTCTAAGAAACAAAAATTGTATCATCAAGTGGGGTTCGAACCAGGCATCCAATCGCTCGCATGACATTTAACCACTTCACTAAACAACTAAGCTAATGAACTAGTTATCGGACGCTCGAAATTTTGTGTTATTTATGTTCGGCAGCGGATTTTATTTACGATATCTGGATAAGGAAAAAGATGAGGGTAGATCTAAATAAAATCTTGGTGAACGAAGAAAAGGTTACTGCCATTCTCAATTCGAGTGTTTACTTGGTTGTTTTTATTTATGTTTTTGGTGGAATTGAAGAATATTGAAGGAAATTTTGCATATCAGTAATTTTGTGAGAACTAAGATCCCGGTTATTATCGAACAGCAAATAAGTAATAAGAAGATTGCTCGTCAGCTTGGAATAACGGTAAATTTACTACTTATATCTTTTTAGTAAAACCTTGTTATCTTTAACTGCATAATATATTGTTGATTTGTTATCTTACAGATTCAAACCCTGCGCTTATGAGGTCGTAAATTTAAATCCGAGGGGGATGTGAATGTAAGAAGAATTGGCAGAAAAAACAACAGGAGTGTAACAACAGAATAAATTATAAAAGTAAGTGATAATTCTCAACGAATCCAATTACATTTATCAAAGATTATTTCATCTTATTCTTATCTTTTGAAAACAAAACAAACAAACAACATAGTATTTGACCAATGCAAATAAATTATTTGTATTTTATCCCACACACCTAAAAACAAACACCAATTGATTAAATTGTTATTTTTAGGTTATTGGGGTCTTCTATGGTTCCCGGAAAATAGAAGAAATGACTGGGAGTATGACTGGCGAACAATATTTGACAGTGTTGAAGGAAATCATGTTACTTTCTGTGCGGATCGTGAATCCAGAGGGACAAATTTATTTTGTCTATTATAATTGTGCAGTGCATCGTACGCGAATGGTTTCTGAATGATTTTATTTTTAAGAAGACATTACTGTTATTCCTAGCTAGCTAAAAGTCCGGACCTAAGTCTGAGAAAATATGTGGGGTCAAATGGTTTTAAATTGGCATTCGAATGAATTGAGGTCCAAACATAACTTAGAGCAAGAGGTTACACAGATGAGAAACAGACTACAAAAAATAAATAATAGAAAAACACCCTTTGACCTCACATATATTTTCAAACCTACCTGATTAAACTATGTTCCACGATTTACAGGAGATTCAAATTGTTTAATTCATTAGATTAGAAAAGTAAACAAAAATCTAATGAAAACATGTGTATTCTCGAGTACTAAATCGCAAATGGAACATTATTTATCAGGATAGGGAACTACTTATAAATAAGCTTGATTATAAAATAAAAAATGTCTAAGACAAACAAACAATCTATGCTACTAATTATGTTTATTTTGTTTTGTTATGTAGTCATAAATTTTGAAATAGAAAAAGTGTGTTTACTTACCTAAAATTGTGTTTTATTTTTTAATCATTATATTGATAAACAATGACTTCACTATTCACAAGAATAGACATAAATAAAAAATGGCAAATATAAAAATGACATCTAATCGATAAAGGGGATCGAACAAGGGTCTTGCGATTAGAAGCCAGATTAACTCGGCTACTTCTACCACTACACCAACGTTACATAGGATAATGTTTCGAAATTTAGCATAGTTACTCGTGCGTACCGATAGAAATTAAGAAAGGTATTAAAAAAATCTTAGTTTTCTGATTAAGTAATTGAATAAAATTTACAACAAAACAAAATACGAAATTATCGAGAAATTTGTAAACTATAATCAATTATTTTTATGTTAAAGGGTTTGAACCTGCGTGCTACTGAATACACACTACTGCATATTCTGTGAGGGGGATACCAATTAGTGAAGCTGTCTGTACCTAATTATTTCTGTCAATAACGATTATCTATCTATCTCTACAAAACCAAATATATCGCGGTTGGAACTTTAATTGCAATTAAGTGCCCGTACTTAAAATTTTATCAATAAATATCAAAAAACTGTCTGTGAAAACACTTCAATCGTACGGTTATCTCAGGAGTGCGTACTGTTGCTGTCCATACAATCAGCACATATTTTCTTGAACTAGTACCTCTGAAAAGTTCTTTAAAAGGGACCGTAGCTCTGCTCATGTATGGTGTGCAAAACAATTTGTTTAGCCATTCAACGCTATTCAATAGATCGTAACGAGTGATTTGCTAACTGTACATTCAATGGCCAATGTCAGTGGAACGAGCTTTTTAGTAGGGTTAGCAAATAATGGCAATTCAATACTGAAAGGATTTACTATTTATACTCAAAAGTTGTCGTTAAGTTCTCAAACAAAGACAAATAATACTTACATACTCATGGATACTTAACAACTTACTTTTGTTTTGTTGAGTTGGCTGAGTTCTATGGTAGAGCCCTATTTTTAGTTTTACGTTTTGTTAATGAAATAAAAGTCAATGATGGTAGTGGGTTCGATTCCTGCTTCGGGACAAATCAAAAAATATCTGCAAAATTAAATATTTTTCCGGGGTGTTTCTAGGTAATATAAAATAAAAAATTCTCTGTAATGTATTGAATTAAGTATATCAATCATCAATAACCTAAAAAAGCTCTGTTTAGCTTAGGACTAGATGATGCTGTGTGGATTGTCGATTTTTATTTAGAAATTTGTACAAGATTTAAGTATTTATGTAAATTTATTTATTTGTGTTTTTTCTACATAACACTAATTAATTTTAATTAATTACACTACGATAACTATTTTTTTCCTTTTTAATCTCTTACTCTTATTCATAACGACTGAAAGAAGCCTGCCCTTTAAAACCTTGTTACTTCATTTTAAAAATATCAAAACTGAATAGAATTAACGCGGAAGAAAGTACTACTTACATACTTGTGGAATTTTCACAAAAAAATGTAATTAATGTAATGTTTATTGTTTTATATTGTTTTGTAAACTTAAATTATTATAATTTAATGACTGACCTGTAAAACTCTTACCAATAAATTGATTATTCTGATTATACTACTTGGAACCAAAAACAAAATGGCAGTTCCAAAAAATAAATAACATTATTAAACAAAGATTAGCGAACGTGCTCAAGCTTATCAAGAAAGCTACTGCATTCGAAATCATAACTTTACTTGTCTTACAAAGATACAATCTCTTTAATTAGTTTGGGAATACGAATACTTGCATACACCTGTAAGCCCAGCCTATAAATTTGGAAATAACCACACAATGGAGGGCTTTAGGCTGGGGGTAGACGAGTGACAAGACCACACGTGTGATTTAAATATAAATCACGTGAGATACAAACTTTTGAGTATTTAAATGTATTAGAATTCTCCAAAATACTCAAAGGTTCGTCTTCTCTCTCTTCTCACTTTATTTTTGTATGAGAATTCTTCTGATATTCCCAAATACTCAAAAGTATACTAATACTCTGTATCTGACGTGACTAATAGATACTTATTATAAATGTGAAAGTTATCGATGGATGGATTTTTGTTACCTCTTAATGCCAAAACTACTGAACGGATTGGGCTGAAATTTGAGTAGACATAATTTTAGGCCTGAAATAAAACTTAAGGTGATTTCGCGTCCAGGACTAAGCATAGCTCCGCTTCTAGATGGCGATGATTTTCAATTTTGATGTTTTTCACTATTTTCTAATTAAATTGTTCATAATTGTTTAATGGTAATGTATTTGCCGCAAATGGTATGTTGTTTTTTATGTACCAAGCAATTTTTCAAGTGTTGAAAGCATTTAGGGAGCTTGTATTTGGGAAGAGCAAAAAAGATCTTGCCTGTGTGAGTGATCGGCCGCTACGAGTCACTCACACAGGCAAACCCTATAAATTCAGTGGAACTAAAATAACTACTGTTCGAAAAATAACAGAGATAATTGGAGACGCCTTAGGACTAAATATTTTTCGGACCAATATTTCCGTTTTCGGGACATTACTAAATTACATCTAAAATTAATTCAATAAAACCACTAGTTAACGAACTAATTTTCGACTCTTGTTTTTTTTAAGAATAAAAACAGGCTCTATTTACATTTAAAAAAAAAATTGGAGGTAATTTTCTTTTATCGTTTTGAACAATTTAAGTAAAAAGGCGCAGAGGGTAATGTTATTTACAAACTAGCTTATTAGCTAAAGAATATCTTACAAATCATAGGTAAAAAAAAATACTTTTCATGCTATTTATTAATTTCGTTAAATCATTGGAATTGACAAATAAATTGAATAAGTTCACAATAACAATCATTAATTTTAAATGTACTCACTGTGAAAGTTGTTCCAATTTTATAATAAAATTACATTAAAATTATTAGCGTAAGGAAGTCTCCACTTTTTTTGACTCTGTTCTTTGTGTACTTAGGTATTTTAGCTCCGATTTTACGACCACTTATAAAAGATTAAAAGTAATACAAATTTTCACAGTATTTCAATAACTCACTTTGGACTAGCGGTTTGAACAGTCGGGTGGGTGCGACGATGTATAGTCGTACCTGGGTTCGAAACCACCGAAAATTTAATTTACTTTTTGCTTTTTGAAAATGAAATATCCACAAAATTTTGATACATCCCGTTAGTACGGGCTCGAATCCCTTCAACACTACCAAAATTTTTGTTTTTTGTCATTTTTATTCTTTATATTTTGAACAATGTCATAGACCTAGTACAAACAAATTCATATTTGTCATAAATTACTTATTGTAAGCCTTCCTAAGTCTATTTGATTGTTATATAAAACTTTGGTAGACTGTTCTGCGTAGGTACATCCCACAAAGGGTCCTGACCTCGTTTCTAACGGTATGACAAAAATAAAAAGAAACAATTATGTACTATCAACACCAACTGATTTTTATTTTATTTTAGTTCTTACGCCAGCTAAGTTCATGCATTTTTACAAATCGCTCATTGAATGCAAAACGGCCACATTTCAAAAATTTAGAAAATGGTTTTATTTCTGATAAAGTATATTTTCTTTTGAGAACATTTCATAAAGCTAGTTTAATTTAAATATTAATTTCTTTTTATTGGGATAATTATCTAAACTTTGCTTCAAAATTTTAATGCAAAATGGGCTTTTGTAGTTTTTATCAAGTTGGGTGATAGCTATAACAGCGACCATTATTTTAAAAAATAGAGCAAAAAATTACGAAAACAATGATGTTTTAATATTAAAAAAGAAAAACTTCAACTTTTCAAAAAAATTATGTTCAAAATTTTGTTTTGGCTCTCTGTAAAAAGTTACGATTAGTCCAATAAAAAAAAATATATATATATAATTCCGGACAGTCCACACAGCATCATCTAGCCCCAAGGTGAGCAAAGCTCGTATTATGGGTACTAGTTGACTGATAAACTTAATACAATACATTACATAGATAGATTTTTTTTTTATAAATACATAGAAAACACCCAGACCAACGGAACAATTTCATGTTCAATTTCTGTAGATCGTACACAATTTTTTCCGACACGGGAATCGAACCCACAACCGGTCGCAGGCGGACCTTCGCCCACTGCGCCACATCGGTTGTCGCTGATGAATGATCGAAATGCTTTGCATACAATCTGACACGTCTGATGCTGGGGCCACACTACCGTGATATGCCGATAATTATTTTAATTATAACTTATACAACACCCAGGTGTAACCACGATTTATGGCCATAATTTTACAATGCCAATCAATATGGCAAATGGCGGTAGACAATAGCTCCGGCGGCGGTCTTTTTTCGCACATCAAAGAAGATTACCGCAGTAATTAATGCGTTTGTGGCCACTACCGTTTGTCCAGTATGCAATATGAGCTCACCGGCGACGCACGTGATATTTTTACCGCCTTATTTATTGACATATCTAGGTAAACTCTAGTGTAACCACACCAGGTCATGCAGTAATTTAAACGGTAATTTAATGTCATAATTATTGCGGTAACAGCCCGGTAGACGGTAAGGTAGTGTGGCCCCAGCGTAAAACTCTCTAAACTGGTATCTATAAAGCAAACATTTTATCTGTTTACATAGTGTCATTTATTGTTGTCATGGAAACGGAACGTAGGCTTCTTGTCTGCAATCGAGTGACCGTCCTCTGAAATCTGCCGCCCCCCTAGGACGCCGCCGCCTGTTTACAAATCCAGGACTGACTTGGACGATGGAAAAACCCTTTGAGAACGGTAGACTATGGTATTATTAGATGATTCTTTAGATAGCACACAGATGGCGATTCCGTCGCCGCCATCACACTCACATGTTCAAGTAAGCGGGCGTACGACACTATCCGTGTTCACTCACGCATTGATAGAAATGGCCTAAAATGTTCACGTTATTTCTAATTATTCCGAGTGTTTTCATGAATCAAACACAATTTGCCGCAAATAATGACGAATAACAAAGCCAAAAACAGTTATTTATTTGTTAAATTATGTCCACATCGCTCATATTTGGGAAAATACAAACGTATGGAAATCGAATCACCTTAATATAATTATACTCATATATAAGGAAATAATCTTATATAAGGACTTCTCCTTTCATCTGGTTCTGTTTATTTTTTCTGATGAGCCCTTAAAATAGCGAAGATGTATGTAAAAAAATGGATGACCAGTCGTGTGCGTGAGCCCTAAAGCAGGTGCGTGCCCAATAGCTCCGTCAAATCCGCACCTTGAGTTTTTTCAAAAAAAGGCCGTTAAAACGACGTTTTTTCGGTTCGATTTTCGAATTGTTAATTTGAATTTGGAACCGTGAAGATGACGTATCTATTAATTCGATTGGACGGTGCGCTTAACCTGACGAGTGTTATCTATAATCATAATCTATGGCCGCGTAGAGTCGCAGAGATACATTAAATATAAATGTTAATATTTGTTTGTTTGCTAAATTCTTTAAATTTACAGTGGGCTATTCGATCATATTTTAGCTAGTTATTCGACCAATATGGCGATATGGCGGAAGTTCTGCTTGCGGTTTCGGGTTCGATTCCCGCCTTGGGACATAACAATATGTTTGTATGATCTGTAAATATTTGTTCCGGGGTTCTGGGTATATTCTATGCATATTAAAATATCAATCAATGTAATGTATATTGTTAGGTATATCAGTCAACTAGTTCCCATAACATATAATGCTTAGCTTGTGGCTAGATGATGTTGCGTGGATTACTCTGGATTAATTCAACATTATTTTTACTTTCTTAGGTACCATTGTCTCTTTGAGTTTGTCAAGAGTAGTTGCATAAAACCTCCGTACCATCAACGTTTTCACTACTTGGTCATTAATTATTTGATATTGTGACAAAAAAATTACGCCTTGAATTGTATGTACAAGATTGTATTTTATTTGTAATTTTTTTTGAATTTGTTTTAATTTACAAATGCATAAGATTTCTCTCAATAAAAACAACGTAAACAAATTACTTTATTCACATATTGTCATTTGAATGTTTCAATAAATTTAACATTGACAAGAAAAGCCACAGCACATTACTAGTTAAGCTTTTAATGGATTTAATGTTTTTATATTGAACGCTGTCAGATTGTGTGCTAATTGATACAAGTCAAAGAAAACTTCGCATTCATATTCATACCGTCACACTGTCGTTATTATTTCATTATTATTACATACCATTCTCTTTATGGACTGTGGACACTTTGGTAGAGGTTAGTTGGGAACATTCCAAAAACTTTTTTGGACGAGAAGAGAAGAGAGGAACAGAGTACCAACAATATAAAAGATATTTAGTTAGCAGAATATAAATAAAGTAACCTTATAGTGATTTTCATAAAGATTTTAATACTTAAGGTAGTGTTAAATCCAAATTAGAAACCATTTCAATTTTGATTTTATATACTAGTTCTAATTTGTTTCTATTTCTTTATTTGTAATTATCGTTGTTAATAAAGATTTTATTATTTTTATCAAATGTACTTTTATTCACGAGTTTTTCATCTTGGTGAAATCATCTATCATCTCTAAGTGATGACAATCCATTGATTTTTATGTGTTCTCTTCTAATTAATTTCGACATGTAGGAAATGAATGCCAATTCCCATCAATGGGATAATACTGATATAAAAATAATGAATAGAATAAAATATTGGTCTTCTGACTTACTAACTGAAATTATCATATAAACAACTTTACAAACTGACCCCAATAGCTCCAAGGTTAGGGTTCAAATTGAAAACCTACAAATCTTACAACATATGGAAGTGGAAGCATAAACCTCGTTCACACACTCGGATATGGTACACAGTTTATAGTAGCACTATGATTGGACCACACATAATAAAGCCTTATTTTTATGTTCTCTATAAAATAATATAAGTAAAATTAATTATGAGTTGAAGAACAATTAATTTTTAATATAATAACACTTAATTTCCAATTCAAATATAATTATTTAAACTTAATTTAGAAGATACTTAACATTAATTGTTAAAATATGAAGCAAAAGTATGAAAACTACAAACAAGTAGTAGGTATTTAGACTTGCTACCTACTCAAAAAGTAGGCGTAAAATGGGCAACTTTACTGTTTAGAATTGATTTTTTCTAGGTTCGATAAATACTAAATGCTTAAGGCAAAAAAGGTGGATTAAAAAAATGCAGCGTGGCTGGCCATCTTCAGTCGTTAATACAGATAAAATCAAAATTACATACAAACAATTAGGAGTAACATGCGCGACCTTATCGCTTAGAATTAATTTTTCTAGGTTCTATAAATACTAAATGCATAATAATATGTCCTTGAAAAAGGCAAAAAAAGTGGATTGAAAAATGCAGTACTGCGCACTTAAGTGTGGCTCAACCAAAGTTGCAGACCGCTGACCGTCTTCAGTCGTAAATACAGAGACCCGTGAACTTGGGCTATAATGTATAGAACGACTTGTTTCTACAAAACGTTACTCGGGGACTTGAGGTAGGTACAAATTAATGGAGAAGGCATTTTTCACATCATCATCATTGAACTCATTGATTACCACTTTTTTTTTTTTTATCGAATGGACTCTAATGCTGTTGACCTCAGATGGCCATGACAGCGTTACCGGACTATGATGGGCGCAGAGGGCGCCGCACCGGTAAAGTTATGATGGGGCAACACGCACAAGGGCCACCACTTAGGTGCGAACCTTGGCTTGGGCTGTTGCCAGCCTCCGGATTAGCGGCGGTGATTGGGTCAACGGGGTCGCCGAGAACGTGTCTCGGCCTACGGAGGAGAGAACTCGTGGGAGGATCCTCTATGGGATAATCGGGTATATCAGAAATGAGAGGGTTGGGGTGGTTTGAGGCCGTATCATAATAACGCCGGGAGGCAGTTTTTATGAAATGGGCGATGGACTCGAGATTGTGATCTCGGTGGAGGTCATTGTTGCGCATATACCACGGACAGCCCGTGATTTTGCTCAAGAATTTATTTTGGACAATTTGGAGGGGAAGGGTGTTGGTCGAGTGGCCGAACACCTGAGACGAGTACGTCATGACGGGGCGGAATTGATTACCACTGCTGGGTATCTTATACTCAGATTTACTGAGATTGCAGGCAGAGCTCGTAAAGAGGGCGAGCAAGATTTGTTAGTCACCATATTTCAGTATTTAGGAGGAAAATATTTAAAAACATAAAAGGAAAAAATACGTTGAAAAAACATGAGAATGCTCCTTTTCGCACAAAGGTTTTAACGTAAAGTTTTTTTATGTTAAAATTAAGGTATAGAAAAAATTTAAGCTAAAAACCAGTATAAATTCAAACTAATTTATACAATTTAAACAATTGGGATAACTGCAGATGGTTGCAAATAGTCTAGAGGCAGTTGTTTTAATGTTGTTTTAATTAGTTTGTTATAAATAAAAATATTTATTTGTGTGCTTACGCCTGTTCTTTCTCGATCCTATGAACATAATATAATATCTATCTTATTCACACTTGGCTTTAATGGCTTTAAGGCTCCCTTATAAGAAGGTATAATGTCCAGCAAGACTTGTAAAGGATGGTGATGATGAATCTCACACATATTTTCCGAGGCATTTATTTTATGTCTATAAAAGTACCACCTCCAAATTCCACTTCATGTCCTAAATAATGTTGCACAACGGAATCCCGTTGGTACTTGGTAGTGACTAGTGATGGGACATGCGAAGAAATGTGACAATACTAGTGAACTGTCATGTTCTGTGAAGATTTGTGACAGCACTAGTAAACTGTAATGTTTCGTGCACCTTTGACTTGTTAACTTTACGGCTAAAATTAATTTAAAATGACCTATGTTAATGTTGTTAATAAATAAAAGTATTGAAACATTCTGTAATGAAATATATTTGGTATTCGTATTTAATTATTGCTTACTAATATTATAAACGTGAAATTTTGTATAGATATATATGTATGTATGTTTGTTCCTCTTTCACGAAAAAAACTACTGAACGGTGTCTAAAATTTGATATGGTCTGAAATTTTGAATAGGCGTAGTTCTGCTCTAGAATAGCATAGGCTACTTTCATCCTATAAATCAGCTGATATAAATAGCCTTAAGACGTTGCCATAGAAACAACGCGTGCGAAGCGTAGTAATTAATTAATACATTGAATCCTTAATATATATAAATGTATGTACCTTAATATGTATATAATATAGTCAAATGTCTATTATCATATTTAATTGTCAAATAATTTACAGAAGATTGCAAGGAGCCACAATAAAGTAGAAAAGCAGGCCATTACGGCAAACAATCTCTGGCCAACAAGTTCATTAGTTCAAATAATTACTAGGAGATCATCAGGCATTGCAATTTGCGTATTGAGCACACAATTTGCAGTTTATCAGTGTCTCGGTGACTGGGGCTTACTCTTGGAAACGGAGTCAAATGGTACGCAAATTGGTTCAGTCATGAGAGCGTAGCGAGGTTTTGTGTAAAAAATGTGGTTTAAAAAAAAAAATTAAAAAGACTATTCTTAATATTTATATATTTTTATAGGTTTTACCAGAAAAACTGTTATGTACCCATCGGGAATAGTTTTTTTGTAGGACAACCTCTACAATACTCACATAGTTTTTTTTTTTTACAAAAACTTAACTTATCGTATTTAATTATGTGGTAATTTGTAATTAGACCTCAGAATCATATTATGCGTATTCATCATCAACCTATATTAGTCCACTGCTGGACATAGGCCTCCCCCAATGAGCGCCATTGCGCCCTGTCTTCAGCTTGACGCATCCAGCATCTGCCAGCAGTCTTTCGCAGATCGTCATCCCACCTGGCCGGAGGGCGTCCTACGCTACGTTTACCGAGTCGCGGTCTCCACTCAAGAACACGTTTACCCCAACGGTTGTCGGTTCTTCGCGAGATATGGCCGGCCCATTGCCACTTCAGCTTGCTAATTCTTTGAGCTATGTCGATAACTTTGGTTCTCTGTCGGATGTATTCGTTACGAATTCTATCCTTCAGAGAGACTCCGAGCATAGCTCTTTCCATAGCTCGCTGGGCGACTTTGAACTGGTGGACCAGCCCTACCGTGAGTGTCCACGTCTCTGCTCCGTAGGTCATTACGGGTAGGACGCACTGATTGAAAACTTTCGTTTTCAAACATTGCGGTATGGATGAAGAGAAGACTTGACGTAGTTTCCCAAATGCTGCCCAGCCTAGCTGGATCCTCCTCTTGGCCTCCTTCTCAAAATTGTTTTTACCTAGCTGTACAATCTGCCCAAGGTAAGTATACTCGGAAACAATTTCAAGAAGGTGACCATCTACGACGATCGGTCCCGGAACAATGTGGCCATTGATCATGACTTTGGTTTTATCCAAATTCATGCCAAGACCGATACATCGCGAGGCTGAAGCTAGGCCGTCCAGCATGTGGGTCAGCTCCTCTAGCGACTCCGCCATTACGACTATGTCATCAGCGAATCGAAGGTGTGAGATGTAATCGCCGTTTATGTTAATGCCCTTACCTTTCCAGTCCAGCGTCTTAAACATATCTTCCAATGCGCTCGTGAACAGTTTCGGGGATATGACATCCCCCTGTCTCACTCCTCTGCGCAATTGGATAGGTTTAGACTGCTGGTCCTGTACTTGGACACTCATAGTGGCAGCTTCATAGAGACACCTCAGCACTTCGATGTAACGATAGTCTACTTGGCATCGCTGTAAGGATTCCAGAACAGCCCAGGTTTCAACGGAGTCAAAGGCTTTCTCATAGTCCACAAAAGCGAGACACAGGGGCTGATTATACTCTTCGGACTTCTGTATAATCTGCCTCACTGTGTGTATGTGGTCTATGGTGCCATATCCTCCGCGGAACCCGGCCTGTTCCGGTGGCTGGAACTCGTCAAGTCTCCTGGCGAGACGATTCGTGATCACTCGTGAGAACAGCTTATAGATGTGGCTCAGGAGTGTGATGGGTCTGTAATTTTTAAGGAGAGTTTTGTCACCCTTCTTAAAAAAGAGCACCACCAAACTCCTGCTCCACATCTTAGGAGTTCTCCCACTGTGGAGGACGGTATTGAAGAGGTGTTGTAGCTCCTGTATAACGGAGGCTCCTCCTGCCTTCAGAAGCTCTGAAGTTATACCGTCCTCACCGGGGGCTTTTCCATTTTTAAGCTGCCTCAAAGCTAACACGATTTCGTCTTGACTGATGTCTGGCAGTTCGTCGGTGTAGTGGCGTGTCAGGGTGGCTCTAGAATCAAGGTCGTCTCGTCGGGAACGAGGGGCATGTGCAGTGTACAGACGGCCATAAAAATCCTCTATCTCGGCTGAAATCTCCGGTTTCGACAGTACGGTCCTCCCATCGTGCGTTTTAAGCTTCGTCAGGTGGCTCCTGCCAAGCTGCTGAGTGAATACTTTGGACCCTCGGTTTCGCTCTATCGCCTCTTCAATGAGGCGTGTGTTGGAGCTCCGAAGGTCGCGCCGTACCATCTTCGCAATTCGCTTGTTCAGGTCTGACCTCTCTGCCGAAGACACTTGGGTGGTTTCCCGTCTTCTTGTCATCAGATCCAGAGTCTCATCCGAGAGTTTGGACTTCTTGCCAGTTCGCTGTTTTTTGCAGAACTTGATGCCCTCATCCCTCAACGTTTCGACCAGATTGTGTAGGCTCTCGTCAGCGTCATCAGTGGGTTCCAAGGCAACAAATCTGTTTCCGAGTAGCTGCTCGAACTTCTCGGTGCCCGCCATGATTTGGATTGGATTTGGTCGGAGCGTGGACTTCATCAGACGGTGTCTTTCAAGCTTCAAGTTGATATTCAGAGTGCCTCGGAGCATTCGGTGATCAGATCCGGTATTGAACCTGTTGATCACTGAAACATCTCTGAATATGTGCTTGCTATCCGTCATGATGAAGTCGATCTCATTTTTAGTCACAGTGTCGGGGCTTTGCCACGTCCACTTCCTTTGAGGCTGTTTCTTAAAGAAGGAGTTCATTAAGAACAGTCCCTCTTTCTCAAGGAAGTTGACAAGCATTTGCCCCCTGTGATTCCTGATTCCAAAACCATGCGGGCCTATTCGGGATTCATTGCCAGTCTGGATTCCCACCTTGCCGTTAAAGTCCCCCATAACAACGTTGAAGTGAGCCTTAGTGGTGTTGTGTAAGGCTTTGGATATGTCTTCGTACATATCCTCCACTTCATCGTCCGAGTGTGCCGAGGTCGGTGCGTAGACCTGAATTACCTTCATGCTATACCGCTTGGAAAGCCGAAGGATCAGGTACGCTACCCTGGTCGACACACTGGAGATTTCTTGAACGTTGCTAGAGAGGGCCTTATTGACGAGGAAACCTACTCCACCCTGGGATGTTTTATCACCCTCACGAAAGTAGAGAAGATGGCCTGAGTCTAGGGTTACGGTGTCCTCCCCCTCTCTACGGACTTCACATAACCCGAGGACATGCCATTTAATGTTCTCTAACTCCACTTCCAACTGCGCTAGATGATGGTCAAGCCTCAGAGTGCGTCCGTTAAACGTAGCCAGGGTCATTTTAGTAAGCGTGTGGTAGCCTGAATACCGGTGATTCTTAGCACCCCCTGCCCCGCCGTTACCATGACCGCTACCATGGCCAGGAATAGCGAGGCGGCCGGGAACTAGGGGCCGTTTTTGGCTTTACTTGTCATTAAGGGGTAATGCCCATAATCCCCACGCTGGGCATGCGGGTTGGGGATCGCAGTTTGATGGTGGGGTTGTTCTAGAGGGGTGCTTCTGCCCACCCCCCCGTATATCCCTTAGTCGCCTCTTACGACACCCACGGGAAGAGTTGGGGTAGTGCTATTCTAAGCCGGCACCACACGGCTTTCTAAGCCGGCACCACACGGCTAATTTTTAATTATGCGTATTACCATAAGCAAATACCATAGGTTATTGTCTAACAAGTACAATAAATAAAAAGATAACCATCAAAATCGGACGTCAATTTGGAGATGATATCAAGTAATATACGCATATGGTAATACCCAGCCTAAGATCAAGCGTTACTCGAAGTAATGCTAGATTTTAGTACCTAGCATACCTACAGCTGAATTGAAAACCGTCTTCTTTTATTTTACGTCGTAAATCGGTCGTAAATCGGCGGTAATCCGAGACTAGACAAGCCAAAATAAGATTTGTTTTTTAAATATTTTCACTTTATTTTTGAATTATTAAATTATTACGGGGTTTTATTCTGCGAATTCATGAACTGTTAATGATAACTCTATCTGAAACTTTGACTGAACAGCCGGCTATTCACACGATGATCTTTGTAATTATCAAATTTCTCTTCAACAACAATTTGACCAAAAATGATACACATTATAGTATTTATTTGATAACGAGGCTGTAAACTTCAATTAATACAAAATAATAAACTTTACTTCATATTTTGGAAGTATTTAAAACATCAATTAATTATACTTCATATTTTTGAAGTACTAACTAAAAAAAAGAAGTGAATAAATACTCCTTTATACGCATATAACATAAACATCGACTGGATTTGTCCAGTTATTTGTAATGTAGGTATATCATTGGCCTAAGATAAATTTATTAACAACAAAAATTACAAGCAAAGGAATAGAAAAATTACAACTAGTATTTACAATTGAAACCATTGAGCTAACTGCAGACGGTTGCAAACAGTCTAAAGGTAGCTCAATTGATCCATGTCAATACCATTCGGAAGCGTCCCCAAGACACTGGCTGCAGATAAATGGATATGTTAAAAACACGAGTTATACTCCCATTAAAATACATTATTTTAGCCATATTACACTGTCCAATAAAGTTGTTTAGACCTTATACGTAGAGTATTTTTTCGCCTCTCCTACTTATTATTCAAAAGCCTAGCATGAGCTCTATGCCAAGTCTATGGTAATCGATGCCTTCTCGTGCATTAATTGCTAATCTTCGTAACGGGAAGGCAAACTGATAAAGCTAACAGTAGGTTCAATCTTATAAGTACTACAGACTTAAATAATAATTATGAAACGTCCAAAACGTATAAAGGACTAATACATATTTCCTGTTTGCAGTGTATGCAGGTATTACAATAAAACGAGTTGAATAGAGTCTGCGGGGTAAATATAAATGGACAAAATACTGGAGCATGACATCCTTGAGCAGAGATCAGATCCACAGATACAGGAGACGGACAGTCAAGGACTGAGGATACTTCCATTGCTACCAGCCAGGTAATGACCGACAACCGTTGGGGTAAACGTGTTCTAGAGTGGAGACCGCGACTTGGCAAACGTAGTGTAGGACGCCCTCCGGCTAGGTGGGATGATGATCTGCGAAAGACTGCTGGCAGATGCTGGATGCGTCAAGCTGAAGACAGGGCGCTATGGCGCTCATTAGGGGAGGCCTATGTCCAGCAGTGGACTAATATAGGCTGATGATGATGATGATGATGATAGTATATATACCTACCTATGTAGGTACCTAAGGTACCTACATAGGTATATCGGTATACGTAGGTATACGTAGGTATATCTTCCATTTCTATTCACCCCGGATATGGTATCAAAGCTTATATTTTCCATGTCGTTGTCAATGTATTGCCAAGCAAGTTGTCACTGTCAAACGTCCCTCAAACTCTGTCATGCGAGCCGCTAAGTCGGGAATGTAGACAGGGGATCAGAGGCCGACTAGCTGGTGCGCTGAGGCTTTGAGGCCGCTTGAGGAATACAAAGATAAAAAACTCATTCCTATACAATAAATCATATTTATTTCAGGTGTACTTCATAGTTGAAATTCATGGATTGAGTTTGAAATACTTAGGTAATTTAAAACTTCAAACTTAATCCGTTTATTCTAATAAATTGTCACCATTTATTTACTTCAATGCGATCGACTCGGTTCAAACTGAAAATCCTTTTACCTAAAACAATTGGAATGGATGACAGGGTTTTTATCTACCAACTGGAATAAGGCTTATTGATATTAGATCGAGCTTTCTCATAATTCTTACAAGATCAATAGGAAACCAACAAGATAAAGTTTCATTTAGAACCAAAAATCTGTTTTATAGATTTCAAGAGTCAATCAGTGGAATGGGGAAGCCATTACTGATTCTGACGAAGTGTACGAACGTCATGGCTTCATGGAAAAGTGTCAGCACAGTCACCAGCTAACTTTACGATGGACAAAGCGTCTCGTGCCAGTTGACTCATGTCATCAGCAAACACCAGTACGGCAATGCATACCATACACAGCTGACCACTTTTTGCACCCCATTGCCAATTACGTGACGAACCACACAAAATTCATTGAATGATTTCGTGTTTTTCAAGGTGAATGGACGATTAACAATGTGGTGTGTTCCTAATAGGCTATTAGTGTCCCATCAGGGCCAAATAATGAAATCTAAAGGGCGATGGTAATAAGTTCTGATATGGGCAGGAAGGCAAGAAACTGAGATGATAGTCGGGACAGTTAGGGTGTCTTTATTTGGATTGAAATATTGTATATACAGGGTGTTAGTGTGAACACCGTTGTCCTTGAAACCAGAGGTTCAGCATCATGAGTAGAATCCAAAACCGATGAGAAAAGCTTAATACCTATTTTAGTTTTGCAAGATTTTGATATTTCATGTCTTCGCTATCGTACACGATGCCATAGTCACTCTACATACTTTAAGTACCTACCTACGTAAGTACTTATACCCGCGCTTTACTTGGATCGTAACCTCATTACTTGTGCCCTTCAAAAGACGGGATATTCGCACAGAAGGTGATCCGACACTGAGGTGCACATGCCACGTGTCGCCTGGTCGAAGTACTTGTGTCACGTGTTTGTGAGCAAACGTTTAGTGTTTATAAAAAATTTCTTTAAAAAATGAGTAAAAAATAGAATCATTTTTTTTCATCCGTTTTGGATTCTACTCATGATGCTGAACCTCTGGTTTCAAGGACAACGGTGTTCACACTAACACCCTGTATAATATTGAACAAAAAAATAACTTTATATCCTAGTTTTACTTATGTTATTTGAATTTTAGATGTGTCAGGAGTGATGTAAGTTGAAAAGGAAATAAAGCACTTCGAAATTTAAATGTTTATGGTATTTTTGACTCACATCTTCGTGACTTCGTGCGTTATCCGTTTGCTTTTCCATGTGAGTTGACACGCACAAATCATCATAAATTTTGCTTAGCTTAAGGCTAGATGAAGCTCTGTGGATTATCCAATGGTATTTGTTTATTTATATTCATAAACAGCCTTTGCAACTATAATACATTTCTAAAGTGTATCTGTGTTTACGCACATACTTGTGCACCAATAAATCTTTTAATGTCCTGTGCATATAACTCGTCTCCATGACTAGCCGTATGCCTAAAAATATCAACTGCCAATGTTCCTTACCTTCTGCTAAAGGTATTGCATGTAGGTATGCTACGTAGTTATTTAGGTAGGTATACTATACATATATTATATATACGGGACATTGGTACCGGTATCTTTTACGAAGGATCCAAAGTAGTATCTTCCGAATAAACGAATTTTTACATACATCTGTATTTTTTTAATGAAAATGTTTACCTACACTACCTACATACTAATCACTTAAAGTACAGTCATATACCAGTATTTTGCTAAAAAAGTGGTTAATAAACTCATAAAACCCACAAAAACAAAGTACTCAATCAAAAACTCCATAAAAGTTTCGTGAGGAGCCATTACGCAGAGAAAAACGCCATTACGCCATATGGGGACCATGGGAATCAGAAGCATAGTAATTAATTAGTTCGATATTAATTTGTACTACTGTCTGGAGTAGAGGAAGAGCAAGTGATCTTACAGCTTTAAAAAAATATCTGAGCGTCTGGTCGATGCGACGCGTGACCCGAGAGCTGGTGAGTATCTGGCACAGCGCATCAGCATTGCCATACAGCGTGGTAATGCAGCCAGTGTCTTGGGGACGCGATGACTGGTATTGACATGGATCAGTTGAGATACCTTTAGACTGTTTGCAACCGTCTGCAGTTAGCTCAATTGTTTCAATTTTATATAGATGTTTTTAGTTTAAAAAACTCCATTCCTTGATTGTAATCTACAGCTCTTCATAAATTACCTTCTCTGATTGCATGGCACGTCAATTTGTGGTAGAGCGGTGGACGTGAATTGCATTTTGTTGGATCTTATCAGAGAAGGTTTTGCGCAGCATTACTAAATACCATTTATTTATTTATTTTAATTTAATTAATACGGTCAACACAACCAATTACATTAATTAAATAAGATTATTAACTAGAATTAAATTATAACTTACCATATAACCATTAACCATATATATTTTTAGTTGGGAAAGCCAATAATGTCGCTGGAAACCGCAAACAAGGTAAAAGTTCCTGACTGACGCTTATCCGTGTATATAATACATTTATAACAGCTTGCTCCTGTTCTATGTGTAACGTGTCCTTAGAAACAACGGGGCCGGGTCATTGACCGAAAATTACGTCATCCCATAACAAGTAGGTATCCAGTTGCTAACACGATAATTCTAACCATCAGTCTAGTTTTTAGAGAATTGCCACGGAACTAGGTAAGTATGAACGTAAGCAAATCGACAAACGAAGTGTAGGACGCTGCCTATAGCCGATTTGACAATCATACTACTTAGATCTAGATATCGGTCATCATGGCAACACTGCGATAAAAAACTTGAATTACTTAAAATATAACATATCATCATACATACCCAGTATAAAACAAAGTCGCTTTCTCTGTCCTTATGTGCCCATGTCCCCATGTCCCTTTGTACGCTTAAATCTTTATAACTACGCAACGGATTTTGATGCGATTTTTTTAATAGATAGTGATTCAAGAGGAAGCTTTATAAGTATAATAAAACCGTGCGAAGCCGGGGCGGGTCGCTAGTTATATATATATAGTTCTTCGAAAATTAGGGTCATTTGTAGGTTTATTAGGTTAGTTGTCTATTTTTCTTGTAATAAACAGTACTTGAATTTTTTTCAACACACCTCTTTAAAAACTTAGGGTGACAAATATAAATCGAGCTGTGCTGCGCTGTACTGCGCTGTGCTATGTTTTGTCAATAGAAACAGCGTAGCCTCACACAGCGCAGCACAGCATGGTTAGTTTGTATCCTCATTAAAACATTAGACGAGCGAGTTGACCAAACATAGCACAGTGCAGTACAGCACAGCACAGCTCGATTTAGATTTGTCACCCTTATGCTCTATCCCTGTCTTAAATAAAAGTGAAATCTTATTCCTATCCTATCGCACAATAGGCTCCAACGCACTCTCTTAAATAACTCATATACGATCTGGTTTCAAAGTAAGTAACTTGTCCATATAATTTTCACATTTCATGTGCCTTATTAAGGGTAAGTAGTAATGCTAGCATTTGCCCGCGGCTTCGCACATGTTCTTTCTATGGAAAAGTCTCGAAGCTATTTCTATCCCATGGAAACTGATTAATGGGATAAAGTAAATGTTTTATTTCAGAGCTAGAACTGAGTCTATTCAATTTCAGTCCTATCCTTTCAGTTGTTTTTGCGTGAAAGATTATCAAACATTCATACATGAATAGTATGAATACGTACTAACTCTCGAGTTCAAAATATTAGTAAGGATGCATTAAATGTTTTTTAGCAATCTTTTATAAGAGGTCCCAATAACCACAGAATTATGAATAACTAGCAACGCCCCGCGGTTTCACCCGCGTAATTCCCGTTCCCGTCGGAATTCCGGGATAAAATATAGCCTATGCGTTATTCCAGAGTATAATCTATCTCTGTGCCAAATTTTATCCAGATCCTTTCAGTATTTTTTTCGCGAAAGAGTAACAAACATCCATACTTACAAACTTTCGCGTTTATAGGATACTAGCGACCCGCCCCGGCTTTGCACGGTTATTATACGTATAAACCTTCCTCTTGAATCACTCTATCTATTAAAAAAACCGCATCAAAATCCGTTGCGTAGTTTTAAAGATTTAAGCATTCAAAGGGACATAGGGACAGAAAAAGCGACTTTTTTATACTATGTAGTGATGGTACGTTAACCATTTTAGTGATCGATTGTATTGTGTATTGGGAACCATTTTACAAATAAAATTTAAGTCTGAAAATTCGTACTATAAGAGCAATGGAAATGGTATAATCGGTATACTTATGAAAACATTCAGCTGCATGTCCTACAAACATTTATCCCGCGGCGGAATTCGAATCCACAACCTTCAAGACACCAATCCCAAGTCCAAGTAAGTCCATTGTCGCAGAGACTAGGTATAGGCTACCATCTATACTCATTTATTACTCTCTTGTTACCTTGGAATAACACACATTCTTGGTCACACTAGCTGTAACTATGTTTTCAGTTTTTTCGCCTAAGGTTAAACACCGTAGCATGCTTAGTAAGTGTCTGTTTAGCTATTTTTGAAGGAGTTTTTTTGGTTTGTAACTGATTTAAATGATAATTAGTTTCTTCCAACAGAAAACAAGGTAATTTGTTTTGATTTTTCAGAATTTAATCTTGAATTGCTTCTGTATGTGGTGTTTACAGGTTTTTGTGTGCCTGTGTATATCATTCCATACTCCAGATCTCTACATGTGCAAAATTTCATCTCAATCTACTCAGAAGTTTGGTACAATAATTATATTAATTATCTTCGCAACGGCAAAAACTTTGGCTTTTGAAATATTAGTATAAAATATAAATGAAGATTCTTTTTTATGTAAAAAAACAGCAAGAACTGATCAGAGTTTTTGCAATTATCGTAATGCTTGAAATTATGTTTTCTAAGTGCATCCATAATTACTTACAAAGCTCAGACATGAACACTCACGGGTAGGGCTAGTCCACAACTTCAATGTTCAAATATAGGATTCGCAACGAATACATCAGACAGTGAACCAAAGTTATCGACATAGCTCAAAGAATTAGCAAGCTGAAGTGGCAGTGAGCCGGGTAACCGACAACCACTGGGGAAAACGTTTTCTTGAATAGAAACTGCTTTTGGGCAACCGTAGTGTAATACCTCCGGCCAGGTGAGAACACGATCTGTGAAAGACTGCTGGCAAATGCTGGATACGGCACGAAATGGTGCAATCGCGCTCATACGGGAGCCTCAAGTCCACCGGTGGACTATTATCTGTTGATGATGATGACGTTTATAGTAATTGCCGTCGGACCTTATAGACTATAAGGCGTTTCATGACCATTGCCTTTCATTTAGTTAGTAAAACATAAGTGCAACTAAACCAAGCTTGTTTTGGTTAAGTGGAAAACACAATTTACCTACTTCTATGAAAGTTGGTAGCCAATTTAACTAGACCGGCTACTTTTATGGTAGAGTTTTAACTAAAACTCACCCAAAAAAAGTAGCCAATCAATAAAATGTTAAAAAAAGTTAAATTGGCTACCAACTTTCATAGAAGTAAATTGTATTTTCCGCTATTTTCTAGCGATAGCTTCTTCGATAGCAATGTAAGTTAAGCCTATAACAAAAACGATAAATCGCCGCAATACTATTCTATGCCTTCGACTTTTATGGCTTTTAAAAATGTCCACCAGATGTTTATAGCTGTCGTATATAAAATGTAATCCCTATTCTGTAAGGTATTGAATTGTTTTGGGCTGTCAACTTGTCAAGATATAAATTAGAATTTGTATATTTGAGAATGGAAAACGTATTTTGTCTCTTGGTAGATAAATTGGATGGATTGGTCGTCGTTATTGTGAAATATGTTAATTTCCACTTTATAACGAAGATAACAGACCAATTTCGGTCATATAGTTACAGTCAGACGGGTTGGTATGACATTTATTCGTTTCACATAACGCTATATGTAAAATCCCAATAAAATACAGTAGGATTATTGAAGACACACTTGCATCTTCCCACCTTTGAAAGATATCCGCGAGGGCCGGTGCAGCGGCAGATTTAGCTAAGGATCTCAAGAGGAGCAAATATGCAGGTCTTGACAGAGCCAACGCATTTTCTCCCCTTGGAGTCGAGAAACCAGGTCCGTGGGGTACTGAGGCTCTCCGGCTTTTTAAAAAAATATTTGGTTAAGCGACACGTGATCAGAGAACTGGTGAGTATCTGGCGCAACGCATCAGCATTGTCATACAGTGGTAATGCAGCCAGCGTCTTGGGGACGCGTCCAACTTGTATTGGAACGAATCAGTTGAGCTAATTCTAGACTGTTTGCAACCGCCTGCAGTTAGCTCACGTGTGTCATCTTTCGATAGCTTTTAAAAAATACAAATAGTTGGTATTAATCAAATGGGGATAAAACGATGCGATGATGTAACAGAATGATAATAATATGATGTAGACAGCAGCAATTTTAAAATAAGTTTATGATTATTTCAAACCAATTTTAAATTTGTTTTTCTTAAATTAAAGCAATAATACAACTAAGTAATTGAATTAGGCCTCGTAAAAGTAATAAATTGATTCATTTAGAATTATTCGGCAAGGCAAATTTAGCTTGTCAGTCCTTCATAATATGTATATTAACAAATACTCAATATTCAAACATACATCAAAACTTTCGCGTAAATCGCTATATTCGTACAGATTATACAGATATTTCGTTATATAATTCCGAAAACTATTGTTTCGGTCAACGAATTGGCTTGAACGTTACAGTATTTTACCTTAATTATATCAAAATGACACGATTCTGAATAAAACACCATTTATAACGAAATCTTTTACACATTAACACCTCCGCACAATTTGGAACAAAAACAATATGATATTTATTGCAATTGTAGCACTTTTAACACCAAAACGGGTTATTGTAACAGATTTGAACCAAAACTGGTTGGAATGGGGTACAGTTTCACCCACTTTGTAAGAGTCAGTTGTCAGTAAATGGGTGGTCTGTGCCTGTCACTAGCCACATATGATACAGGGTGTCCGAAACCGATTTAGTCTCATTTGACCCATGATGGGGACATATTGGATAATTTAAGTGCCACTGAAAATTTGACTTTATCTAAAAGAAGAATTTCAATTATTAAATCTTTAATTTCTTGTAAGTATGTGTTATCAAATTTCAATTGCATAGTTATAATCAAACTAGTCACTACAATTCTAAGAATACCAAAGTTTGGTAAATAAGGATTGTTACCTCTTCATGCCAAAACTTCTGTACATAATATCACGCTAAAAATTTTTAATGACGTAGTTCTATGCTTAGAATAAAACTAATGCAACTTTTTGACAATTTTCACGCGATTGAAAGCGCTGCTAGTCAAAATGTGTTACTGCATTACTAAAAATTTTACATTGAAAATTAAATTAATATAATTAACATCTGCTTACTTTGGGGATAGAATTGAAATTTTATATGAATTGTCTAACATAATTTAAATAATTACTTATTATTTTACAATCATTAATTCGCTTACTTTAAACACACTGTATAACTGCAAGTGTGTTAAGTACTTTAAATTGTAAACTGATACAATGTTACCAAATATGGTGTTACGGGTACAAATATATGACGTTACTGATACAAATGAGCTTAACAAACAAAGAAATGTTTATTATTCAATAGGAAGTGATCAGGGTCTACTCTGAAAGTACCCTAGTAAAAGAAATTATACAGTACGTAGCGAAAACATACAATAAATAAAATAAATGAATCCGTAGACTCCTGAACTAGTAAAACTGAGTAGTAAAATAAGCATAGTTATATAAATAATGCATAAAAATACACAGCATTATCTAGTCCCAAGTTAAAATGAACTTTTAATATGGGTATTTATACATAACTGTAAGTCCTTTTTTCAGCTTAATTTTAATGTCGACGAGCTTATGAAGCATACACACACAGCGCTTGTTTCTGACTTTAAAAAAAGGAGGATTTTCTCAATTACACTGTATTTTTGTGTGTTAGCTTTTTCTAGGTTAACCGATATTGAGTATTTTATTTATAAGCTATGCAGCCATATATAAGCCATATACATTTGAACATAATCTGGCCAAGAATTTTTGTCTGTTGTTTTTTGGTACCTGATGCATATTTTTTTAGTGACTTCCTCTACATGATTATATTCTCATTTTTGCTATAATTTTAATACGGCTTACAATTTCTTAGCATACATCAAATTATCACTTTACCTTACGACTAGTGATCGTCTATTAATTTTTCTAGTTACCTCGATAAACCATAGATAATAAATAAGAGGATCATATTTTTCGTAATACATCTTTTGAAATGGTAGGCTTTAACAAACGCTACATAGTTTTGTAGTAGCCCGCGGCTTACACCGTCAATAAACAAAACCCTAAGGTTTCGTAACGCGTGGGCTAAATAACTGTTTGTCCATTTAGATTAAAGAATTTATTGTACCGGTGGCATTCACTGAGATTTTAGACAAGACGATGACTTTAAGTTATTCAGAAACTGTTTCGCTCTTAACCCTAATTCTTCTCACACAGAAACAGACTTTATTTATGTAGGTATAAAGGTGGGTATGCTGTGTAAGTTTTGGATGGTTGTGAGGATTTGTGGTGGACTGTATCCCAGTTAAGATAAGAGTAGTCATGTTTGTGGAAACGCTTGCTTGATTGTTGATTATGTGGGGCTTACGTCTTGCCAAAGCAGAGTTAAAACAGGATTGCATTTTAATAAAATAAAATATAAATAACGAATAATAATAGTATTTAAATTAATTCACACTGCCACGTCAGAAATATTTCTATAAGATTGCTAAACATTCATGAAAATGGGATAGTAGTTGCATAAAAAAACACGTAGCCAACGAAAAGGAGGTTATAACCTTTTCGAAGTTGGCATAAAAAGTATTTACTTTTTGAATAAATACTCATGACTATTTTTCGCATACTGTCTTCAACTAAGATTAACATTACTACGTTCCCTTCACCTATATTTTTAATGAAACTTGACATGATTTGTAATAAGTTAAATATAAGCTAGTTTTAGTGTACACTATGTTGGTGAACAATCAATAAATAAATAACTAATAAAAATGACATTATGATTGGTTTTCAAAGTATTTCTACAGATTGGTCAAGTTACTTGTATTTTTTGCATACAAAAGATTTCAACGCGGGCGCCCTACTATAAAACAGCTGCTCTACGAACTTCATTATTTAAGTTTAGTAATTTAAAAAATATTTATTTGCGTTGCGGCACTGAATTAAGGTATAAGTAATTGCTAAGAAAAGGACAGAATAATAATTACGATTGTCAACGTTCCAGTCCGATTATCAGGTTACAATGTTGTGTTCCACTTTAAAAGGCAGGTTGTGGACATTTTTAGCATAAAATATGCTTTCTTAGATGTGCAATGAGACTTTGCTTTCATGGGTAGAGTATTTCTCATTTGCCCCTTTAGAGATGGGCTACTGGGGCTGGTGCAACTTTAATCTCTTATAGGTAATTAAGATCGTTGAAAAATCTATGTTGAAGACGATTTTAGAAGTCCATGTTTAATATAATCTAGCATATGTTAAAAACTATAAAATGCCAAAAAATTAAGGCGAAATTAAAACATCATTAATGTATTTAAAGTTAATAAAAAATATTATTAGGGTTTCTTAACTCAAAAATGGCTGGTCATATCAAATATATATGGGACCACATGTAAAGCACCAGCTTTTAAATAAAAAAAATAATCATCACACATCAACACATAAAAAATACAGTCAAATTGAGAACCTCGTCCATTTTCGAAATCGTTTGAATGTTAGAAATTCGCAATTTCATTTAAAAAATTAATGACTGTGCCAAATATTTAATAGCCTGACTTTACTAACTATCCTAACTAGTCGTCTTAAGAACCTGCATGGTATTCGGTATCAATGCGGAAGCAAAAAATTACGCTTTTTTTCACGCCTCCAGCAGCATATTGAAAGTACCGCATACCCAATCGGCTTTCTCTAGCTTTCTGGGTACCAAAAACCGCTGCGTGAATAGACATTTGATTAACTGCATTAAGATTATTGCTCTAACACAATTTTAAGTTCCCAAAAAAGAAATACCACAAGATTACCGTCTCAATATTATTCCGAACAATAAATAAGCGACTTTCGGAAATGTTGCTACGAAAACATCCCACCCGAAATAGTCTCATTACTCAACTCATTAGTGTCAGCACACTGATGTATACTAAATGTTACCGTGTAAACATGGAACTACCCACATTGTAGTGTTGGAGCACGGTAAACTTTTCTTACGTCATGCCAAGCCCCATACAGCATTTATCTGAAATGCAAATGCTTTTTTGCGATGGAAGCATTTTGGATATTTAATTCTTTTGAGACTTTTGATGACTCATCAAGACTCAAGGCTTCAAAATTTTCAATAGACTTCGAAAGAAGGAGTTTCTAAAGTCAAATATATATTTTTTAATTTACTTTAGTTTTATTAGTTTGGTACAGGCCAAATTATTTGATTTGTAATGTACAAATGAGTATGATTTTGATGATTGTGTTAATCTTTTTGCAAAATTGACTTGGTTTTTGAGCATTTTCCCGGTCTGTGATGTTTTCATTAATTTATTATAAAATACACCAATAGAATTATAACATAAAATTGACATGCTCTATGTCGTGGCAAACCAAGGCTCAAATATAATAACATCTTTTCGGACGTATTTATCAACTCGGCCACGACATGGACAGACGAATAAAAAAATGTCACTGAGTTGCTTCACGTAATAATCATCCACTCTATCTCCTGCCCTATTCGATACAAAGCAACCAATGTCCCAATTTCAATAATAATTCATTAATCTTAAACCGTACGTAGGCGTCTCGTGATTGGTCTGATATGATTTGTTGGATGGTGGTTTTGGCGCGAAATTTGCATAAACATGACCTGGGATTGTGAAATTATTTACTGTCTAGTATTGTGCTTTTAGATCCAAGATAATACCAAAGGCAGATTCTTTTTAGATAATCCATTAAACTTAACAACAGGCCATGTAGGTAAATAAATATGCCAATAAGTGAAAATAGGTAAAATACTTGAAACTTCGATACTGACAAATATTTTTGTCGTTTGAATCACTAAGTCCTACATATTTTATAATAGGCAAAAGTCTATTAATAGGAATAATAGGATTTATTTTTTAGAAATAGAAACAAATACATAATGTTTTAATTTTAAAACGCAAGTTTTCGCCCATGTCAACCTAAGGCACATTTTAAACTTCATGCCCTATGAACTACTCTATGCCTTATAATGCCCTATTAGTCAGTCAGTCTATAAGTCAGTAAACTATGTATAACACGTAGTAAGGTAACGTAGTGCTCATCAAAATCATGGAGGTCTGGTTTATAAAAGTCTGTCTTATAATTTCATTTTCTCACAGCCAAAGGTATGTACTTCAAAAATACTCAGAAAGAAGAATCACAACGAAAGATAGTATTACGACAGTCGTTTGCGTGACTGCTGCCGATTCGGGAAGAGTGGTACTGGGAATTAACGCATTTACACCGGAAACAGGTCCCTCTTCGTGGTACATCGAGGGCATCATTAATATAGGAACGCATCAACGTTTAGTCACTTTTAAGAAAAAAAAACTCTCTTATTTGACTAACTTGAATGATCGTAATAAAATAAATATAATCTAATTTTCTGAATCAGACCTTGGTATAAACGTAACGAAGACGCTAAACTTTTCGTAACTAATTTATATTAGTTTGTAAGTACCTAGTAGAAAACTCAGAAAGTAATTATCGGCGAATTTCTTAGACAAGCACTATCATTGTCAACTGTTTCTTTTATTGAAAATTATTATACAATAGAACTTTCGCGTTGTTTCAAAGCATTCTGGCATACATTTTTTACGGTTTCCACAGAACATATTACAAAATCCATTATTAAAGCCAGAGAGCCACAAGTAGAAAAAAAAACTGTTTTCTATGTAAATGCGCGTTTTGCCCGTAGAGAAACTTATTACGTTTTTACTAGAAGCAGAGACGGCGAGAAATATTATGTTTCTCGGTAACCACTTATGCCAGCCTTGGTTCTGATGATGGAATCTAATCACTGAATAATGTTGTATGATACCTACACCTTTTTAGAGTGAGGTAGCTACAGTGTAGGTGTTGATCAGTGTCGATAATGGGACGGCCTCTTTGTCAAGTTCACTTAACACTTAAATTCCATAGTACCTATCTGTACAACTCAGAATATCATTTAATAAAACTAACCCTTAGATCGCTGTAATGAGTTTTTACCTACTAGTACTTATCTAAGTACGTAGTCAACTCTTCTTAAATTACCCGAGGAATGAAAAACTTGGTCAAACCACAAGGTAATGGAGTATTATTAATTTCAATACCTACTATTTTTATTACTCTTTTTGTAAAAATGCTAAGTAAATATTTTATTAAGAATTACTTGTTTTGTTTTACGTAGTTTTGTGGGATTTCGTTTTTTTAGATAACTTGAAATTAGGTAAATTCAGTTCGGACGATAAATACGATATTTTTTTCTCATTCACGAGAAAACTATAAATCGCTATCCCATTTGTTAGAGGCGTTAAACACATTTAAAAAAAATATAGTGGATATACCTATAACTTTGAATTTGTCAACATATTAAAAAAAATATATTTTGTTTAGGCCTCATTTAAGTCATAAAGTTATTTAACTTATTAACTATTTTACTTATTTCAGTAATTGAAGTCTAGAATACAAAAAGATAGGCACCTAAAATAATGCGGTCTTAGCCAACCTGAATAAAAACCAATTCCGAGGTAATCAGAGTAACTGTAGCTGACAGATGTATGGTCTAGAATGGCTATAACTAAACGCACGTTTAACTTTTTTACTTCAATTAGGTTTTTAGAATGCGGTGACCGCTATTTTTCAAAATATGACATAGATTGTCAGGCGTATGGTTGAGAAAAATATTCTAATACAAAAAGCTAATCGTCCCTTGTCCCATGCATTCTATGCATTTTGATCCTAATTATTTTTTTTCACACATCACACAAGACATCTTGGACACATCAGAAACTTTAATTATATGAACATTGAAACTAGGAAATTATAATTTAAATAAAGATTAAAGACATCACTTTTATTTTTGTTCACTTAAATATCTGAATCTCTCTCATTTTAAGGTAAAGTAAAGAGGTGAACAAGACCTTTATGTTGTTAAGTTGTTAGTTTCCCAGTTGGAGTAAAACCCGGCCAAAGCTTTTTTATTCTCAAGATATTCTAATATAAAATTAGTTTTAACAAGTTATTTTCTTTTATTTGAATCTTTTTACATAATTTGGCAACTCACTTGGAGTTTCGTTGTAGAAGTGTCATTGAAATTATACATTAAACTTGTTAAGCCTAGTTGTGGGCAGAGCAAGTTTGTTACTTTATTGTTTCGGCTGCAGAGATGAAAGATGCTGTCATCAGATCGGAATTACAAGTGCTTTGTCACGAACGTCATTTCACGTCGAACGCTTTTTCACAATCCGCACCTTAGCGTTCTTAAGCGAGCAGAGCTATGCTAAGAGGTCCAATCAAAATAACTATTTCGCAGTAGGCGATAATTGTAGGCTGGGAATCTTGAACTTGTTGCGGCTAAAATGACGCTAAAGAAGTACAATGTTTCACCTTCTTGATCGCAGCGGTTTTTTATGCTTTTGATGCTCTGTATGCGGCAAAATTACTTATGGTGCTCATTAGGAGAAAAAAATATTTAATCTGATAACAATCGTTCGTTGTAAAGATATGTTCATATTACTGTAAATATATTTATGTACAGATGTGCTCATGGCTTCAATCATGTAAAGTTTCACGCGGTACCCTATCTGTATGATAATTCTGCTGTTTGGGACTAGGACGAATCTAAGAAATCAAATATCCATTTGGTGTATGGTCCTGCCAAAAAAACGAAATTGTAGTAAACTAAACTTAGTACCGACAAGTTCAGCGCTCAAGGTAGCGTCTGTTCAACGGCTAGGATAAATATGACTGGAATTGAAAATGTTTCCATGAGTCATTACGGCCTCTTTGATCCTCGCTGACCAGAACAGTCACGAAAGAAGCCTTTATTGTCTCAGCTCTGACTATTCCAAGCTCGGTCTCCAATCCCTGCTCTCAAAAGTCAGGAAACAGCGTCAGGGATCAGTCACATGGTGAACTATTTCAAGGACTCTAAAGTCGTCGCTGACTGGCAAAGTTACTTGAGAAAGCCTATGTCATCTCATCTCTGACTGCCCCAATCTGGGTTCCTAATCCCTACTCTCAAAGATTAGGATATAGCGTCAGGGATCAGTCACATGGTGAACTGTTTTTAGTCCTCGCTGACCGGAACAGTCTCGTGAGAAATACTATGTTGTCTCAGCTCTGACTGTCCCAAGCAGAATCTCCAATCCCTGCTCTCGAAGGTCAGCACAGCGACACAGCGTCAGGGATCAGTCACATTGTGAACTGTTTCAAGAGAAAGCCTATGTTGTCTCACTTCTGACTGCCCCAAGCTGGGTTTCCAATCCTCGCTCTCAAAGGATAGAAGACAGCGTCAGCGATCAGTCTCATGGTGAACTGTTTCAAGGACTCTTTGGTCCTCGCTGACCGGAACAGTTACTTGAGAAAGCCTATGTTATCTCAGCTCTGACTGCCCCAATATGGATCTCCAATATTAGCTGTCAAAGGTAATAAAATAAATAAATAAATAAATAAATTTTTATTCAAAAACTTGTAGAACTATAAAACAAGAGGTACACTTATTATCTAAATATAAAGCTAGTATAACAATTAAGCCTGAACTAGGTAGTCCTGTGTTTCAGGCGAAAAAGTGCTTAAACCAAACATTGAGTAATAATTAACTATGATATTTTACAAATATTGCAGACGAGTGTATAAAATATAAGGAACTTAATTAACAGTTGAATAAAACTATGTGTATCACTATTTTAACTAGGATAGTTATTAATTAAACTTACAATTTACTTGTTTATTTCTAAAAGTTTCTCTGTACCATCGTAGGATAAACTTTTAAGTGTACTTATAATAGAATTTTTACAGTTACTATAGTTAAGTGCGTATAAATTAGCCATTTTGTTAAGTCTGTTGTAGAGGAACGGACCAAGAAATAAATAAAATTTGTTTACAAAGGCAAATTTTAAGGTGATTGGTTGAGGGCAAACTTTATCATTCCGTCTCTTGTTAGTATTTTCAGTGCTGTAGGGAAGGTCTGTGTGTTGTTTTAGTACCGTGTTCATTATAAAAAGTTGCCGAACTGATAACACATCACAGGACTCATATAGAAGATTAGTGGGAAAAATGAAAGGGAATGAGACAGCGTCAGGGATCAGTCACATGGTGAACTGTTTTTAGTCCTTGCTGACCGGAACAGTCTCGTGAGAAATTCTATGCTGTCTCAGCCCTGACTGTCCCAAACAGGGTCGCCAATCCCTTTTCTCAGAGGTCAGCACAGTGACACAGCGTCAGGGATCAGTCACATTGTGAACTGTTTCAAGAGAAAGCCTATCCTGTCTCACTTCGGACTGCCCCAAGCTGGGATTCCAATCCTTGCTCTCAAAGGATAGAAGACAGCGTCAGCATTCACTCTCATGGTGAACTGTTTCAAGGACTCTCTGGTCCTTGCTGACCGGAACAGTCTCGTGAGAACGTCTGTGTTGGTTCAGCACTGGCTGCCTTGTGGTCTAGGGAATAGGAGTTAGCGTTATGGCTCAGTGTAATTTTAGCTGATGTTAGATTGGGATTGTTTTTATGAGTCTCCATGATGAATCTCTCCATTGACAGGAACAGCCTCGTCAATACAAGAGCTTATGAGTTATTGTTATAGGTAAGTATCTCTACATAGTATAAAACAAAGTCGCTTTCTCTGTCCCTATGTCCCTATGTATCTTTAATACTACGCAACGGATTTTGATGCGGTGTTTTTAATAGATTGAGTGGAAGGTTTGTACGTATAATAAAACGGTGCGAAGCCGGGGCGGGTCGCTAGTTGATTATAAAAAATATTCAAACAATAATAATAATAAATAAAAAAAAAAATTGAGTACATGAAATGTTGTCTCTGGTCAGAATTCCCGGAGCTGAGAGTTTCTCAGTGGTTAACACAATTTAGGCGCAACCGCCCGCTCAAAGGGATACTCTTGGAGAACGATAGACAGCCATCCGCTAACGAGGTTTTTCCTCAGTGGTTAGCTGGCGACGACGCGACGGTGATAGGCATTTTCTTTGGCTTCATTGGCGTCTTTTCTTTTGATACCTAAGATTTAATTATTGTTTTCTCTTAGGATTCAAAGGATTTCTGAAAAAATATGAATTAGACGGACTTCGAATGGGTAACCTTCCACTCGGTACGAGATATTGCTACCTATTACTAATTGTTAATTAACCTACAAGTCAAAAATCTTTCGAACTTCCTAAGGACTCAAGGGCTGCCGTTCTGTTCAGTTTTAAGAATTTCCTTTTTTGCTTCTTTTTTTTGTTTTCTACAAAGTATTAACTAAGCAATGCCCGCTTAACCCTCCCACTTAACCCATCCTGTCAGTCAGTCTGTGCATTGACAGCTCGACGACTGGCCTGTTGACATACGAGGTTGTTGACCCCCCTTCCGGCGGCTCGCAAATATCTACCTCAAATATTACCAAACCGGGCAAATATGTAAGTATGTATAATACCTTCATACGTAGATAATGTTGCTGTGAAACCTGTAGGAAGAATGAAAATGGCGCTATAAAGAAGGTTAAATGGACCTTCCAGTATTGGTATCTTATTGTTCATATTTGGTCGCAATTTCTTTTATAAGTAGAATATTCCTTTAGATTTTCTTTAGGGCTTCATATGCAAATCCGGGCCTATTACTAGCTACAACTAATCTGTCAGCAGGGCGACCCTCTTGGTCCGCCCATATTTAGTTTTGTCAATCATCCCTTGATTCAACGTCTCCTATCCCAACACCTTTAAACTATACAAATGTTCTGAATTATGATGACGGAACATGTGAAACGGTGGAGAAGTGGATACAGTTTTTGATGATAAAAAACATCACAGATGAATTACAACAAATTAATTTGGGCGATTTTTTGATTTCGGACTCTTGTGTAGACAGAAACACTATCAAAAATTTAAAGAGTTTGGTCCCTAAAATTACAGTAGTAGATAAATCAAAAATGTTCCATTGACTTCTTGGTTCACCAATTCTTGAGGAGTCTTTTCAGCCATATGTAACTAGATGAGAAATTTCGCAAATATACGGACTCGCGACAGGGCCTACGCATTTCCTCCCCTTGGAGTCGAGTCCGTGGGGCACCGACGATATACGGGTTTTTAAAAACATTCAGAGCATCTGGTCTATGCGACGCGTGACCCGAGAGCTGGTGAGTATCTGGCGCAGAGTATCAGCATGGCTATACAGTGCTGGGCAATGTAACCAGCAGCGTCATGTCGAAGTTTCCGACTGGTATTGACATGGATACCAATCCTGTACAAGTAGATGAGCTACTTCTAGACTGTTTGCAATAGTCTGCAGTACGCTTAATTGTTTCAATTGAATCGAAATACTGATAGCCTGTGCTTTATGTGGTTAGGTATTACTGTATCAATCACTTTTGTAATTATATTAGATTTCAATTCAATCCGGTTATTTACGGTAGGTATGTAAAATACATTAGAACGATTGTCATTTTATTTTATTTATACGTTTTATATGGATTCTACATTTGAGAATAAACGTGTTAGTGGATCTTTCGGGTTTTGGTTTCCATAAAAGAATCTAATTTTTGTGGTTTATCATTCGTATTATAGTGCCTATGTCCAGCTGTGGACTAGTGTAGACTGATGATGATGATAATGATTATAATGCGTACCCGGTAGGTTCCCAAAGCTCTCATAAGAATTGGTGTTAAGTTTAAATTAATTAGAATAACCAATTAAATTATCAAAGCGGCATAATACGCAATGGACTTCTAACGGTATTAAGATAGCGAATACCGTTAAAAAACGGTTACGTTATCTTAATTGGTAGAAAATCAAACTTACTTATTGCCTCATCAAAATTAAACAAACGTTAATTTAAAACTGTGTTGGAACATTATTTCGACTATTATTATCGTTTTTGTCGACATTGTTAATGTATACAACACTATAAGGTTGATTTATTTTATGACTGGCTGCGCCCTGCAGCTTCCGAAGCTTGGAAATATAGGTGTCAAATACATATGTAAACAATGATGTAACGAAGATTGAGAACAAGACATTGGATTCAGTAGCAAGTTTTGGAATGCGAAAGTATATTCCGGATTTTGATCTATCTACTATGGTGATGCGACGCGTGACCCGAGAGCTGGTGAATATCTGGCTCAGTGCATCAGCATTGCCATACAGCGTGGTAATGCAGCCAGTGTCTTGGGGACGCGATGACTAGTATTGACATGGATCGATTGAGCTACCTTTAGACTGTTTGCAGCCGTCTGCAGTTAGCTCAATGGTGTCAATTGTAATACTAGTTGTAATTTTTATATTCCTTCCTTGTAATTTACGTTGTTATTAAAGAATTGTCCATCTGTGCGTGGTTATTGTATATGGAAAACAATATTACAGTTATATTGAGGTCCATCATTTGGTTATAGGTTTATTATACCTTGTAGAAAATTTCGCAAATATACGGGCTCGCGACAGGGCCTACGCATTTGCTCCCCTTGGAGTCGAGTCCGTGGGGTACCGAGGATATCCGGGTTTTTAAAAAAAATATCTGGGCATCTGTTCGATACAACGCGTGACCCGAGAACTGGTTAGTATCTGGTGCAGCGTATCAGCATGGCTATACAGTGCTGGGAAATGCAACTACCGTCATGTCGATGTTTCCGACTCGTATTTATATGAAGTATTGAGCTTCTTCTTGACTGTCTGCAGAACGCTCAATTGTTTAAATTGTAGCTAAATACCCGAGAGCTGGTTAGTATTTGGTTGTCTTATTTACATTTTTCAGAAATTTATAGGACACCCGCTAGTTTTGTACAAGTAAATAAAAGATAAGTTATTAATTATTTACCATGTATATAATTGTTTTGAGTGAATTAAACCAAGGAATAATATTTTTCCATAACAACTACATAACCTATGTAACCCCCTCCAATGTTAGTTTTTTCACAATTCGATTATCTTATGTTTAATTCTAATTCCTAAACTTACTAAATTCCATACTCAATATGGAAATAAATAAGATAAGTACCTAGATAAAGTTACAGAAATACATTACAACAAACATTCACACAGACTTTTACATTTATAATATTACTAGGACTAGCAGTATAAAATAAAGAACCAATCTAAATTAATTTGTTTAAGCTGTATTACTTAGTTCTTAAATTTAAGGTGGCTATTAATTAGTATTCAAGTTATCAACCAAAACGAGAATAGCTAATCGTTTTTATTTAACCTTTAGCTGCCGACCTGGTCTAAACGTAGCACTTACTCCGACGTGACGACTGAGAGACGTCAAAATTTAAGCAATGAAATAAAAAGTGTATTTACCTGCGACATTTTTCTATTATATACATTAAAAATATTGTTATTTAAGGTAAGTAATGACAGGGTTTAAAAAAGAATACACGTTATTTTTCAGGTAAAATCAACATTTATTCGAGAGGTCACAATTATTTGGCACAAAATTTTAAGGACTTAGTTTAGTCTCTTTTATCTCTAAATTTACGTAAATATCAACAAATGAACTTAAAATATGTCATCTTCTATAAACAATGATCAAAATAAAACATAAATCTTACTTCTTAGTTGAAAAAATAAAAAACTGACAGTACTTGAATATTCGGTACATTCCTTACGTAGATTTTCAGTCACTGCATATTTGTAGGCAGCAAGTAAGGCTCATTGGTTTCTTGCATTTGCAGCAACAGTATTTCGTTCGCCTTTTCAACCGACTGGGACAGATTACACGTGTCTTTCTAACACCTGGATCTGGATTCAGATAAGTTTTTGGTGGTGGAGGCTCAGGCATATCAGCGGGTCCTATAATTCGCTCAATACTTAGCCGCAATTCTGGTAGGTAAACGCGTAATTTCATTTCCAGGCGTACTAATTCACGTGCCAATAAGATTCGCCACGACAGATGTTACTGATTTTTCTTCTTTTAGGCATTCTGCAATAAAAAAATATGTTAAAACCGATGTGACGTCAATCAGACACTATAAGCTAAAACTCGTGAACACCGAGGTGACGACCAAGAGACGTACGAAATTTTGTACATAAACACCGTACTTACGTCTGTGAGACGTCGATCACTTCGATCTGGAGACGCATGTACTGGTCGCTGGCGCGGCGTCGACTGCCGGCATGTAATGCGGAGGTAGGAAGGTAGCTGGAGAGGCGACATCGAGGGTGGCGTCATTTTAGAAATATATCAAAATTAAAAGTTGTTACGTCTGTGAGACGTATAGGTCGGTAGTTAAAGGTTAAATTGGTAGTTTTGATCATTTAAATCCACTAAAGTAAAAGCTAGTTGATCTTTAACTATATCCGTTGAAGTCTTGTGGGTTCTTTCTTTTAGGCCAGTTCTAACCTTAAGCTAAGTGCGAGTAAACTTGAAGTGTTCCGTACCTACCAAAACCTTTATCTTGTATAAAAATATTTCGCTGGTCGATAGTTAACGTACCGTAACTGTAAGTAGGTATATTTCTGTTTTGTTTGTACCTACATATGCATAATAGAATAATAAGAATAGAAAAAGAATTTATTTTATAGCACATACACATAGGATGCACTTATAAAATTTTCTTATTGATTTGTTCTTCGAATACTCTTTTATGATAAAGCTGATCATTGTAAATATTGTATACATATTATTTGTCAACTTAATTATGTATTATCTTGGGTATGTGCAATAAATAATAACATGTGATTTAAGTGCATATCACACGTTATTAAATTTAAAATATTTTTATTTGAGGGTATATCGGCAAGATAGCAGGCACATTGTGAAACCCAACTGTCTTCCTATTATTTCAACTGTCTTCATGAGATACAGCTGATAGAAGGACAGACAGCGAAAGCTTAGTAATAGCGACGTCTCGTTAGCACCTTTTGGGTATGGAACTCTAAAAAATGAACAAAAAGTAAGAAAAATTATTCAAATAGTCACATGTATAAGCTTGAAACTATTAAGATAATAATAAAACAAGTGTAATCAGCGAACCAATAGATAATCTGATCATAATGTAACTAGACACAAAGTTGAGCAACGCGCTGGTTTTCTGACAGGACCTTATCATTTGAGATAAATTATTTGTGTTTGTAACACAAATGAAAACAAAAAAAATACAGAAATTAATCTTCGATGAACTGCTTATACTAAATACAAAAATAAAAAAAGAAGTTGGTTGTCGAAATCGTCTCCTACATTTTTCGGCATTACCCCGCTGCTGCATGACAATGCTACGATATTAAATAGAGTTAATAGAGATATTAAATAGAATCAGTATTAAAGAAAGTCCTCATATAAGTCCGCCGAAAAGATAGCTAAGCTATCGAATTCAGTGACCCGATAGGTTTGATTGAACTTAGTTGTACTCTGGTGGAAAAACTCGAAGGCTGTATTACAAGACAGAGTTCATCGAAATATTATTATGAAAGAATCTTAAAATAACAGTCGTTCGACTAGTCTCATGCTAAAAACAGTTCTACTGACAGCAATAGAATAGGAACATAGGCGGGGCTAGGTGTAACTATAGAAGAGTGCCACTTCATTTATGGTACCTCAATAAAGAATTTTACAGAGGCCACGAAAATGGCGGAAGCTAGGTATAAACATTATTTCGTGCATAAAATAGGTACATACATGGTATATAGCTTTGAGTAGCTTACTTTGGGGCTAGATGGTGCCGTGTGGATTTTCCAAAATTATTTATTTATATGTGTCAACTTTTAGTGTCCAAACATTTGGATAACTAGCTCTGCAGAGCATACGTTTCAACCACGTAACACGATTAGGGTTTTGACCATTTCCATCGTTCTCTCATCATCACTACATAGTGTAAAACAAAGTCGCTTTTTCTGTCCCTATGTCCTTATGTCCCTTTGAACGCTTAAATCTTTAAAACTACGCAACGGATTTTGATGCGGTTTTTTTCAATAGATAGAGTGATTCAAGAGGAAGGTTTATATACTTATAATAAAACCGTGCGAAGCCGGGGCGGGTCGCTTGTTCGTTTATATTTCACTAAAGTCTACTAAAGATAGATAGATAGAAAACGCTTTATTGCACACTTAAATAAAAATAGCAATATACAATAAAATTACTAAGACTAAGTTACAATTGGCGGTCTTATCACTGAAGAGCGATCTCTACCAGACAACCGTGGATGGATAGAATCATTGGATCATTGGAAAGATGGATATAATAAAGCCGTTTTAATTTTAGTAGTTAATTTAAAGCAAATGATTACTACATTTTCGAAATTGGGTCTCCACGGGAACTTCCTCCAGAGTTGCGCGACTGAGTAGCCTAACAAGAAAGTGTCTCAAAAAACCTATAAGATCGCTTTTTTCATCAACCATTCCTATTGGATAAGTATGACAACTATTTTCGCTCTGCTACCTACGATATTCACTTGAAATGGTGGTTCATAGACATACACAGGGTACACGCGTTTTGCAATCGGTATTTAATATGATTTTTGTTGTTAGTTTTGGGCAAAAAGAGCGAAAATAGTTGTCAGACTTATCCAATAGGAAAGGTTGATAAAAAAAGCGATCTTATAGGTTTTTCTTTGCTTCCAGCTAACATATCCGCTTCTACGACCTATGAAAATACTCTTTTTTACGCTGTAACTTTCCCGCTGGTTTCAAATGAAAATGCAACTCATGTTATTTCCCGTTGCCCGCTCCGCCATCCTCTCCACTCGCCGCTATCTTCATGGCCTCAGGATGCGCGGGATGCAATCAGCATGTAAATGTGGCTCTCACTCGTCTCGAAGCAAACATCGAATATTGATCGGTGCATTATGCTAATCAGAGAATTTTAAATGTTGCCAACTGTGACCAGTTTGTTGTAGGGCTGCCTTGGCTTGACTGGATTGTAAGGTAAGCTTTCTTATGTGTTGTGGAGTTTATTTTATGGTATTTAATTATTTTACTGGGAGCTCTGATGTGAGTTCTTGAAAATATTATTATGAAAAATAGTAATTTTATATTAATTTTGAAGATTAATAATAATATTTTAATAGTGAACAATGTATTGGGCTAAATAATTCCTAAATAGCCAGAAAATACTAAAGTAAAAACCTATCCTAGCCTAAACCTTCTTATTAGTTTTATTTAATTTTTTACAATCTTAGGAAAACTTACAGCTAGACAATGAGTAGATACAAAGAATTTTTAAATTAAGGCCAATTAAAAGTTTCCACTAATAATAAATTAAAGCAGCAACTTGAGATCTGTTGACTTGAGATGAGTTTACAGAAAGTAAAGGTATTAATTTTAACTTAAAAAAAAATTAACAGAAAACTAGATTTATTAAAAGTAACTTATTAATATAAACTTATTAGTAAAACTGCTTAAACAAAGTAAGTTAAGTTGACGACTTAGCAATAACAATAACTTAAAAAGAAAAATAGATTTTTTTTTTTACTAAATACTAGCATTAATACAAACAAGAGAATTTCTCAAACTTAAACGAAAAATTTATCATTAAGCAAGCGTTTAAGCTTACTTGTACTGGTGTTGAATAAATCTATATTGCTGTTTTCATGTACTAATGAGTTAAACGAGCTAGAAGCTCTATAAACAAATGCGTTCTGCCTATAATTAGTCCTTACGATAGGAAAGTAAATAATATTAGGTTTTCTCAGTGCAAGCGTGCATGTGCGCAGTCCTATTTGCTCAAGAAGCTCTGGGCAATCAACAGTTCCGTAGGTAGATACATAACATGTGTTACTTCTGTTGTCATAGAGACTTGAAAACAAAGGCACTTATGAACATTTTATCCAGCTATAAGTTTTATATAGTGCCCCAGAAATATTTGTGAACTGTGTCAAATTGAGGACTTCCTCCTTTTTTTCAACTCGATTGAAAATATCGCTTGCCCCGGGGAATAAAGCGGTAATAGTAAAATCTATTTTTTTCAGGAAAAATAAAAGAAGGTAATTCAATTATTTCTAGGCTCCTAGATACACTACATTTACAAATTTTATATAGAATGAAAGCTAATTTTTTCCCCTATTTGACGATATTAAAATTATTGTTATTAAATTAGCAGAAATAAGCTAAAATTCACAAAATGTATTTTACAATAATTTATCTAATTAGACTGAAGAGCAATAGCTTTTACGATAGTTTTACTGTTTAAACATATTTTCAAAAGACACAGTAACCGTACATTGCGATGGTATTATTGATGAATACCTAGATCGTAATAGTTTATTACCACTCTTTTCGTGGAAATATTATGAATATCGTGAAACAGTGAGATATTATTACCACTCTTTATTTTAAAAGAGTCTGAAATGATTGAATCGCAAGTGCTTTGAGAGAGAGAGGAAACAAACATAGAGATGCCCTATTGCCTTTACATACCTTATCGTACCTATGTAGTCGCTAGTATATTTTTTTTATAATATATTTTACCTACTTTATTCTAATAGTTTAACAAATAACTGTGATTCGGTATGTCAGTAAGTGCATCCATCACCATCATCTAGCGCTGTTGGAAGTGGAGTTAGAGACATTAGACATAGACATTAAATGTCATGTTCTCGGGTAATGTGAAGTCTGTAGAGAGGGGGAGGACACCGTAACCCTAGACTCGGGCCATCTTCTCTACTTTCGCGAGGGTGATAAAACATCCCAAGGTGGCGTAGGTTTTGTCGTCAATAAGGCCCTCTCTAGCAACGTTAAAGAAATCTCCAATGTGTCGACCAGGGTAGCGTACCTGATCCTTCACTATCCCAGCGGTATATCATCATCGACATCATCAGCCTATATTAGTCTACTGCTGGACATAGGCCTCCCCTAATGAACGCCATAGCGCCCTGTCTTCAAATTACCGTATCCAGCATCTGCCAGCAACAAGATCACGTTTACCCCAATGGTCGACGCGAGATATAGCCGGCCTACTGCCACTTCTGCAAGTCTTTGAGCTATGTCGATAACTTTGGGTCTCTGTCGGATGTATTCATAACGTATCCTATCCTTCAGAGAAACTCCGAATATAGCGCTTTCCATAGCTCGCTGAGTGAATTTGAACTGGTGGACCAGCCCACCATGAGTGTCAACGTCTCAGCTTCGCAGGTCATTACGGGGAGAAAGCACTGATCAAAAACTTTTGTTTTCAAACATTGCGATATGGGTGACGAAAGGACTCAACGTAGTTTTCAAAACGCTGCCCAACCTAGATGAATCCTCCTCTTGGCCATCTCAAAATTGTTTAAACCTTAATTTACTGCACAATCTGCCCAAGGTAAGTGTTTTCAGGCACAATTTCGAGAAGGTGGCCTTCTACGACGACCGGTCTTGGATCAATGTGGTCATTGGTCATGACTTTGGTTTTATCCAAATTCATGCATCATGCATGTCATCAGCAACTCAAAGGTGTGAGATGTAAATACCGTTTATGTTTATGCCCTTATCTTTCCAGTCCAGCGTCCTAAACATATCCTCCAATGCGCTCGTGAACAGTTTCGGGGATATGACATCCCCCTTTCTCACTCCTCTGCGCAATTGGACGGGTTTATACTGCTGGCCCTGTACTGGACACTCATAGTGGCGGCATCATGTCTGTACATCTCAGCACCTCCATATAACCATAGTCTACTTGGTATCGCTGTAAGGATTCCAGAACAGATCAAGTTTCGACTGAGTCAAAGGCTTTCTCATAGTCCACAAAAGCGAGACACAGGGGCTGATTATACTCTTCGGACTTATGTATAATCTGCCTCACTGTGTGAATGTGGTCTATAGCACCATATCCTCCGCAGGACCCGGCCTGTTCTGGTGGCTGAAACTCGTCGAGTGTCCTTGCAAGACGATTCGTGACCACTCGCGAGAACAGCTTATAGACGTGGCTCAGGAGTGTAATGGATAGTTTTAAAAGTGGGTTTTATCACCCTTATTAAAAAAGAGCACCACCAAACTCCAGCTCCACGCATTAGGAGTTCTCCCACTGTGAAGGACGGATTTAAAGAGGTTTGTAGCTCCTGTATAACGGGGGCTCCTACTTCCTTCAGAAGCTCTGAAGTATTACCGTCCTCACCGGGGGCTCCCCTGCCTCCAGAAACTCTAAAGTAATATCGTCCTCACCGGGGTCGGTTTCGCTATATCGCTTCATCAATGAGGCTTGTGCTGGAGCTCCGAAGGTCGCCCCGTATCATCTTCGCGAATCGCTTGTTCAGAGTCTTTCACAGAGGGAGAACTCCTAAGGCATGGATGACGGTAGGGCTTGTCCATCAGTCGCTCAGCGAACTATGGAAAGAGCTGTGCTCGGAGTTTCTCTGAAGGATAGAATACGCGAAAAACCGTCAACCGTTGGGGTAAACGTGTTCTTGAATGGAGACCGCGACTTGGCAAACGTAGTGTAGGATGCCCTCCGGCCAGGTGGGATGACGATCCGTGAAAGGTGGTTGCTAGATGCGGCAAGCTAAATACAGGGTGCTAAGGCGCTCATTGGGGGAGGTCTTTGACCAGCTGTGGACTTATTTAGGCTGATGATCAAATAATGTTGGACAATCCACACAGCACGATCTAGCCTCAAAGTAAGCTACTCAAAGTTTATGTTATGGGTCCTAGATTACTGATATATTTAATACATTATAAACATAGAAAATACCAACGGAACTAATTTCTGCAGATCGTATACAAATTTTTTCGGAGGTGGGACTCGAACCCGCAACCTCTGTCATCGCGGGTGGACTTTCACAAATCATTGCACCTATAGTGGAGTTTTATTTCCAAAGAATAACAAAAAATTCGATGACATGTTGCGTCAAGTGGATCGCAAATTATTTCCGGCAAGAAAGTCGTAAAGATTCTTTACGTATATTTTATGAACTTCTCTGATCGGTAATAGCAACTTACGTTTCGCTGCGTCTGCGGCTAAAGAATCAAAACTGTCGTATTAACTTTTACGATAATTTTGTAGAATTACAATCTAAACTAAAACTATCTTAATGATTGTTGCGTTTTATTTTCGAAAAGTAAAATTATGTAAACGTGTATTACTGAGATTGAGTACAAAATAATTTCCGTGGAATAAAGACATCTACGTGTGTTTTCTTAAAAAAAAATCAAGAAAAAAATCTGAAAAAAATTACACATATAGTACATCACCTAAGGATGTCAAAAATGAGATAACAATAAAAGAGTCGTAATAGTGCTTTACCGCTTTATTCCCCGGGGCAAGCGATATAATCATTCCATCCAAACTTTCACATTTATTGCAAGTATGGCTCTCTTTCTCACGAAACTGTGGCGATTGATTACAGCAAATAAAACCAGAATCAATCTCAAAGGTCTTTTATTTCCTTTAAACCTAACAAAACTCGTCAATACTTACGTCAGAATAAATTAAGTTAGGTTTAAGTCAGTTCATATAAGTATGTATGTATTTTAAAACTAGAAATCACTTAGATTTTTGTTCACTTTAATATTTTTACGGTAAATTAAAGAAGCGAACAAGAAACCCTTACCTTAGGTTGTTAGTTTTCGAGTTGGAGCAAAATCTCTATGACAATTAATCTGCCAACATTTGTTCCGAATAAGAAAGAAAGGATAAGGATAATAAGGATTTTTTACGAATATTATTTATTTTTTATTTCTAGTTTCGACTAACTTTCAGAAACATTGGGAGAGGTCCAATAGAGCCATCAAATCACCAGAACTCATTCAGGCAGTGGGCACGATTCCGCCATTTTATATGTTATTCCACAACTAGAAACATGTCTATTCAGTATTTTAGCCCAATCCGTTCAGTACTTTTTGCGTATAAAGGAAAAAAACATCCAACCATCCTTATATCTATACATCCATATAAACTTTCCTGTTTATGGTATTAGTAAGGAGAACTTAAGGATAAGACAGTAAGGGTAAGGAATATTATTATTATTTTATAGTTCTAGTTTTTATATCTTGGGAGAGGTCCAATAGAGACATCAAACGCTAGAACCACGTCCATGCATTTCAGTCCAATCTGTTTATGAGTGAAAGAAGAACAAACATCCATCTTTCCATATATCTATACTTCCATACAAACTTTCGCGTTCATAATATATAAGTAAGGAATAATGATAACAAAGTAAGAATAATTTTAATGAAGATATGGATTTTTACGAGTATTATGATAAGGATTTTTTTTTTAATATATTTCTAGTTTCGACCAACTTTCAGATATCTAGTGAGAGGTCCAATAGAGCCATCAAGTACATCACGTTTCCCGCGCTGAGCCGCTGATCAATCACCAGAACTTATTCAGGCAGTGGGCATGCGCACGATTCCCCCATTGTATGGTAATGCGCCTTACGCATGCGCGGCGCGTCAACCTTCTACGATTTTAGGACGTGCGAGGGAGTTTTGGGATGTCTTTCTTGACTTAGACACCTATTTTTAGAAGTTATAAAACATGGTTGGATTACAAATAATAATAAATTAAATATATAAAGATAACTGACTAATATAGGCTAATGAAAAGAATGAGAAGAATTAAATTAAATTAATTACATCATCATCATCAGATGATGTAATTAATTTAATTATTATTATTTTTTTTTTATTGTAAATGGTCGAGCGTTTGGCCAATTTAAGTGCCCTCTAGTTAAGCCCTCGATTTCTGGATAATATTTAAGAATTCCAATAATATTGCAAAAAATAAAGATATGGCTAATCTTACTACCAAATATATTGGACTGGGTCCCATGGTTTGGTTCCCTGTTAAGTCGACTGAACAAATGCAGTTTTAAGTAAATCTGTCGTAAACAGAATCTGCCTAAATAGAATTTGACTATAACCGAACGAAGGGTTTTTTTATAATTACCATCATCAGCATGTGAACTGTTCACTACTAAACACACAATACAATTGCACAGAATGCAATTGAACCCTATCATTAGCTTACCACATCCATCATAAGTCTTCTTCAGCTTTCGCAGAAGGAAACTAATTAAATTACACATATCTGTTTAGCGACTATCCATAACTGTATAGGAAACGAACCACCTAAAGGTATATCATAAATATCTACACAAGCAAGTTTTCAACGGCTCATTTCTAAACCTAACCGCAAATCTGTGGTCACAGACTTTAACACTGCTAAGCGACTTTACACCACTGCTAATTTTGTGCATATATTTATGGCTTACTACTGGGTCAGAGCTTTTTTCTTGTGAACAACACACAGTTTTAAATATTAGGGAGCATAATTATTTTGCTTGTTTTGCTACTATTGTAATTACTACTTCAATTTAGAACATCAGGAGAGGAGACCAATGTTATCAGTGCGTCCTACCCGTAATGACCTACGGATCTGAGACGTGGACACTCACGGTAGGGCTGGTCTACCAGTTCAAAGTCGCCCAGCGAGCTATGGAAAGAGCTATGTGAGGAATTTCTCTAAAGGATAGGATTCGTAATGAATACATCCAACAAAGAACCAAAGTTATCGACATAGCTCAAAGAATTAGCAAGCTGAAGTGGCAGTGGGCCGGCCATATCTCGCAAAGAACCGACAACCGTTGGGATAAATGTATTCTTGAGTGGAGACTTGGCAAACGTAGTGTAGGACCCCCTCCGGCCAGGTGGGATGACGATCTGCGAAAGACTGTTGGCAGGTGCTGGATGCGGCAAGCTGAAGATATGACGCTATGACGCTCATTAGGTCAGTTGTTTAGTAGAATAATCAATGTTATAGATTGAGGAAGAATATAAGTGATTTTAATCACATCACATCACACATCATCAGCTAATACAAGCCCATTGCTGGACATATAAATCCCAATAAAATCTTCATTATCTCTTATCATTGGGAAACAAAGCCATAAATCCCATTATGGGCAATCGCAATCGAATAAAGTCATAAATATGGTGTCCCATTCCAACACTACTTTACAGCATAACTCTATAAAATAAATGTCCGTGTGTCAGTTACATTATTACCTAGCACCATTCACATAATGACCTCTGATACTTCCGCCACAGACTAATTGAGAACAGCTTGGCTACATGAAGAGATGTAACTCAAAACTTTATTAGTTTTCGAATTAAATAAATAATGCTGGACCATCCACACAGCATCATCTAGCCCTAAGTTAAGCAGTGCTTGTGTTATGGGTACTAGATAAATAATATAATTTAATAATATTTTAATTTATTCTGTACTTCCACTCCAACCAACTAAACTGATCAACTAAAACGGATCACTTTTTTTTCTTTCTCAACGATACAACTTTTTAGTTGTTTTGATAAGGACATTTTATTTATTGAAATTTGTTCTCTTCACAATATTTCAGAAATTTATTGCAAGCCTACTAGGGGTAGTTTAATAAAAATAAAAAACACAATAATCATTTACTTAGCAGTTTATTTAAACCGAGTTTTGTGTGAATCAAACCAAGGAATAATAATTGACCCCCTCAAAGGTTAAAATTTTTGAAATTTAAATACCCTATGTGTTATTCTAGGTCTGAAACTATTTACATAGGTACTAAATTTCATTTAAATAACTTAAGTAGGTATTTACATACATTACTTATAACTAACATTCACACAGACTTTCACATTTATTATAATAGTAAAATAACATGACCTATGTAATTAAGTACAACAAGTCATTTGATGGAGGCTCCTATGCAAATTGTACCAGCTGTCCTATTTTGTCTATGTCTACATAGACAGCGTGCGAAGGGTCACCACAGACAGGCAGCCACGCTAGTAAATAAGTTTATTGTAGGAATATGCAGTTTTGTTACAACTTGTGGTCCCTTCCTGATAGCTAGGCCTAGTAAAGCCCTTTAGGTTTTAAGTTATGACTAGTCTAGTCAGTAATAAAGATCTCGGCTTTTGTGGCTTCGTACTAAAACCTAAATATTTTCAACATACAAAGCGTAGCCTGCAAAGGCACTAAATAACTTTAAAAGATACTGAGCTCCGAGTTCGATTGGCGATAATATCGAAACGTGATAGAGACGTAATCGTGACGTTTCATTTCGGAATTTTCGTTATTCCTTATCCGCGCGATAGAGTCGCTGTACCAAACACGCCTCGATCGCGTCTCGATTATCGTTAATCGAACTCACCCGTCTGAATAAAAGCCGACAACGTAGGTCAAAGTAAGAGACACCTTTCCTAAATCAAATTAAATTCCTTTCCTATCCCAAGCACGTCCAAATTAACTATTACTTAACAATACGTAATTAGAATGAAACAAATGGACGAACGTAGCTCATTTCATCCATTAAAACCTATTTGGACAGCACGGAACGATGCCACAGACCAAAATGGCGTGAGCTGGATCAAATGGACCTTTGATTTATTTATCTTAATTTGTCTTGAGTTGTTGTGCAGTGTTTAAAGCAAATAAAAATAATTCTATTACTTTCTCGCACGATCTATCTCTCTCTCTCTCTCTCTCTCTTAAACGTAAATATTTTTGAAAGCTTAACCTGCAACCAATAATTTATTCATCTACTAATCATGAGGCAATTAAAATGTGTTTCTTTCATTAAGTTAAAATAGTGTTTTTTTTTTCAAGCATACCTACATTTCTGTTAGCAACCCTTATTTTTCATTTACCTAAATCTTCAGAATCAAAACACTTAGACTAACAAAAGGGCGTAATTTTTTTGAGTTTCGCAAACTGTGTCTCTTGACACAAAAGCCATATTTGAGCAACATAGTGGGTTATAATTTCTGTTGAAAAAACGCATTTTATGCGTCGCGCATCTCAAGTTCGTTTGGCTTTAACATTACATTGACGTTAGGTATTTACATTTTAGTGTGTTTAGTGTCTAAACAAAACACGAAAGACCAAGCCGCCTTCATTTGTTTTGCCAAAACGACTCACTCCAAATTAGAAAACTAAATTAACCCCAGAAACCATTTTCTCTTTCACATCCAAATTTCTTTATCCCAAAACAATAAGAGCTATTTTGCACTGTATTGTATGATATTAGAGTGTAGTAGAATTAAACTGTGCATTAGAATAATTGCTATGGACACTTGCTATTAAAAATACATCATACGGTATATTAATTACTTTACAGAATTTGACTGGAGTTTTGGACTAATATTTTGTTGTTTTACATTATTGTTTATGAATTATTCAAACGAGTTGTGTTTGTTTCACAATTATAATTGTAGTAACTGGAACAAAAAGCATATTTTTCTCAGTTTTATCGAACTATATTTGACATAACGGAAACTCCTAATTTAAGGCGCTGAAGCTTAACGTATGAAGTGTTATTTCCAACGAAAATCAATTGCTGCTTCAACTTCTTGCTTTAGGATTTTGAGATAGGTTTCTTCGATCAAGAAGGGCAGAAAAGTTTTGTCATGACTGCGCCCTCTTTTTAACCTGGTCGAACTCTTGGCTTTCTCTTTTTAATAAAACGTTATATCTAATACAGTATTTACATAAAAGTACATTAGTAAGGTAATTATATAAACATCTTCATAAAATAATAAATATTTCAAAACTATAAAGAACGATTTTCGTCGCTGATGAAAAAGGATTTAAATAAAACTAAAAAAAAGTCAACGCAGGGGAAAGCATTAAAATGTACGACCTAGTATGCTGTTTAGCTTTGGGCCTGATGAAGATGTGCGAATTGTGCAACATTCAAAAAACAAAAAAAAAACCTTAAAGAAGATATCACTTATGTATAGCAAGTTGTGTTGTTTATATTTCCTCGATGACACCCGATATAGTAGCAATAGATGTCGGAGCCCCAAGGTGGTGCAAAAAGGCTGGTCACGCCATCACGCCAGTGTTGCCACTAGCTCTAGGCGTGGTTAGGTGATTAATTGTGCTTGGACATACTTTGGTGAGATTGTTGTGCTCTGCGAAAGATGTTAAGCTGCGCTTTATCGAGTCTTTCTTCTGCTATCAGCTTAATTCACGCGGCTCCAAGATAAACCCTATGTTGTTCAATAATAAAGTAGCCTTTTCTTGGTGAAAGAATTTTTAAATATAAAAAATTAAAAAAACCTCCTTAGAATAATTTTGAGCATTTTGAGAATAATTAATAATAATTTATTGCTTATGAAACTTAAGCAATTCTTATTCAGTACCTACTTACAAAAAATACCGCTGGTTGTGTTGTGAACTACTGATCAAAAATCTATTTTTTTCAGGGAGATCTTTGTTCTGTAAGTAATTTTTGTAACATTATTCCATCCAAAAATTTTTTTTGCGACAAGAAAACACTGAAACATAAGTTCAAGTTGAGTAGGTAGCTAAACTGATTTGATGAGACATATTATAACGACAGTAGTTTTTGTACACCATCAAGAAGGCAAAAGAGAGAAATTTTATAAATACAATACAAAAATAACTAAACTATTTTTTTTTCTATTTTTTAATTTAAAGTTTCCTCTGTGTGGGACTATAATATAAATTTGATCAACATCTGAATAGTGGTTTTTAAATTATCCTCAATTATGCGTATTTTATTGACTTGGACTACATTGATGATGTTCTCATTTCTGCTTTATAGAATCTGAAGTTGGCTTCTATAGTATTTTTTTTAAAACCCACTAAATTATTTAGTAATATTTCACATTGGTTCACAATCTTTAACCCTTCCGCGCCTCACTCGTTATCTTATCGCAAACATAGAAGCTCATTAGAGAACAACGATGACTTATGTGGTTATGTGACACTGGCGTTAAATTGGCATAGCTACTGTATAAGGTGTACCGGAGTTTGTTATCGTCTGAAACTGCGAGGGTACGCATTTCTGATTTTATGAATTAAATTGTATAAACACATTTGTATTATTATGTAGATTCTGTTTAAGTAACGTTGGTCGCTTGAGTTCTTTATGTATTTTCGTCAATTACTCAAGCAATGGTCAATGGTGAACCGATTTAGATGATTTTTTTACTATTCTACAGAGAAAAATCCCGAAACATTGACGTAACATAATTTTATTCCCGGGGAATTCATCAGTCAGTATTTGTCAAAACTTGAATTTGAAGTCTGTTTTATACAAGACAATAAAATTGTGTAATGTGCAACTTAAGTAGTTCTGATACACCCTGTAACTATCGATTTATTACGCCTCAGCTATTTTTAACCTTTGACATGTGTTGAGAAATTATTAGAAATTGTGTTTAAATCTAATTATGGGCCTTCGTGGATTATGCAACAGGTTAATTATGAAGAGGCCATATCGTTAACATTAGGGTTAATTTTATGGTAACTAGTTGAATTACAATAATAATTATTATTATAATTTAACTAGTTACCCTATAATATACGAACTAATAAGTTTTGATCTCGCTTTTCAACCCCTTATAAAAACAAGGTGACCAAAGTGATCGAGATGAAAATTACGATTTTTTTTCATGAAATTATCAAAACCGTTTTTTTAATTTTTTTATTGCTTCTTTTTACTTAGGTAGAAGCTTCTGTCCGCATCTTTACACATTTTCTCAATATCAAAAGTAACACATAATATTGTTTTAGGTCAAGATCTACATTCGTCCAATTTCTATCCAATGGGAACTGATTTCATCATCATCATCAGCCTATATTAGTCCACTGCTGGACATAGGCCTCCCCTAATGAGCGCCATAGCGCCCTGTCTTCAGCTTGCCGCATCCAGCATCTGCCAGCAGTCCTTCGCAGATCGTCATCCCACCTGGCCGGAGGGCGTCCTACACTACGTTTGCCGAGGCGCGGTCTCCACTCAATAACACGTTTACCCCAACGGTTGTCGGTTCTTCGCGCGATATGGCCGGCCCACTGGCACTGATTTTATTTTTTATTTATTTATTTATTCACTGGGAACTGATTTATAAGATTAAAATACCTGTGTTATTCCAGGGCTAGAACTACGTCTATTTCAAAGTTCAGCTCAATCCGTTTAGTATTTTTGCGTGAAAGAGGAACCAATATCTAAACATTCATAAATCCATACACAAAAAGTATGTGTAAGTTCGTCACAGGTAGGTAAATTCGTCACAAGTTAATTCATCACATTCAGTTTACATAATTTTTGCATAAAGTAAGCAAGTAAAGTTATTGGTTTTAGGAAACGAAATGAAATATTGATAAGTACGAGTATATATGGCGCTCATTGGGGAAGGCCTATGTCCAGCAGTGGACTAATACAGGTTGATGATCATCATGATGAAGTATGAGTAACTTGATGTTTATGTTTCCTCTATTAAATAATTATTGGAAGATTACAGACAATGCAGTATAATTGGCACTTTCTATCGGCCATTGGGATTGTCGTACGAATAATGGTCTGCCCTTTCACATTTGCCCCCAAGGGCTCCTGTCATCATAAAGTTATGGGCTAGAAGCTTCTTCCCGCGATTTCACTCATCATCATAATTATCATCATCGTGGTCTCTTCAGCAGCATAGATGAGTACCCTGATGAACGTACCTCCCCCAAGCTATATTACCACCACCACGATGTGATGGGAAGGCGGATAGATGATCGCAGTGAAGATGTTAAAAATAAAGTTAAGAAGAAGAAGGAAAGATTATTTATTTTTACCTATACATAACTTATACTAATGTACACATTAGTACACATCTATCTTCAAAAAAGGTCCCTCTATTTGGGAATAGAGGAACCTTTTTTGAAGATAGAATACTAATAGTAGTAATGTCCCATTGGTCCCATAATTTGCCCCATCAATCAAAGCCAGCCGTCACCAGGAACCAGCGCTGGACAAAACCTGACATTCCTCGTCACGAGCCGTAATTACGCCTTTTATCATAAAATATTTCTCAATTACCAAGTTTAATAGCTGTTAAGGTGATGTTTTGAAGGCTAGGGTATGACTTTGAGCGGTAAACAAACTATTGGTTACTCTGAATGTTTGAAAATAGGATGAAAATGTGTACATAGTTTGAAAATAAAGGCTTCATTATTATTATTTAAGGTTCTGTGTTGAAAGTGAGCTTTGTAATTAATGGAAGGAATATAACTAATAGGACATATTTACTCTTCTCACAATCGTTTTGGTTGTCTTGAAGAAATCTTAGATATAAGAAATGAAGTCTATTCCATTGCAGTTCTCAATAGAGAAAAAAACAGGGTGTACTTAATTTGACATTGAATCTAGATCCAGAAATGTTGATCCTACCCGTACTTACAACATGTAATTTAGTATAAAATAATCCTAGTTATATTTTTTTATTCTCTCTCCGGATGTAAAGTAAAATTTGTATTGACGACGATGTGGCGCGGCAAAGGGCTCGCTAGACGTCCTTGGAAAGATTATGTCTTTATTCAAAACATATTTTGTTATTTGCCCTAAAGTCTAAAAACCCACCTTAAGTAAAACGTTCTATCAATCTGATCTGGCGCAGTAACTCATAGTAAAAACTAGATAATTCATTTAATAGCTTCGTCTATTGGTAAGTAATCATTTCTATACAATGGGTCCAAAGTTGACGCTAAGGCGATAGATCACTTGTTACTTTGACAGCAAAATTACAAGAGAAAAAACGGATAAATGGAAGGTAGGTGCTTCGATTGGGCATTGACAGCTACCTTTATGACAACCAGATTGTTTTGATTTAAAACAGCATTGATCTAGGTCCATAACGAAAAAAACAAACGATTGTTAACCTTACGCCCTCGGTTTACTAGTTTGAATAAGTTTTGTGTTTATCAGGTTACCATTTTTTTAAGAATTTCGTCTGAGTCCTTTTTAGATAATTCGGTATGACGTTTTAACTTTTACTGACCTACTAACAATCTGTGAAGAAATGAATATCTAAATGTTTTTGTAAACCATTCAAAACTCTTACTAAGTCTAGAAGTAGGTACCAGCTAACACGTGTACTACATAAATAACAATTGTTTTTGTTGTAAAACTACAATGCAACAATGTTGCAACATGCCCAGAGGCTGATTGTCGCATGTCCAATCCGTATTATAAAATAGATTAGTTTTAATTTGTACTTACAGTTTGTGGGAAGCTGTTGGTATTCAAAAGTTTGTACTTGTTTCTTAACATCACTACATGGTATAGATACAACAAAGTCGCTTTCTCTGACCCTATGTATGCTTAATTAATAAATTAAGGTTGCCTGGGAGAAATCGCTCTCAGCGATAAGGCCGCTTTTTGTACTATGTTTATTTCGTTTTTTAATTAGATATAAGTAAGCTTTTTATATGTATTTTCTTTTTAGTACAATAAAATGTTCATTCATTCATTCCTAAATCTTTAAAACTACGCAACGGATATTGATGCGGTTTTTTTAATAGATAGAGTGATTCAAGAGGATGGTTTTATACGTATAAAAAAACCGTGCGAAGCCGGGGCGGTTCGCTAGCTTACAATAAATTGAAGAAGTTTAATTAAATGATAAATATGTATGTAGATAAAACGGCTCTGTTTTCCTTACCAGCTTAAAGTAAAACATTATTTAAACTGAGTAGAGATGTAAATCTAAGTTATTTTTAAGGCGCTAAAATAAGAGGCTTATTTTAATGCATCTTTAGTTTGTCTATTATAGGAAGAGATATGAAAACATAGTTTGGTGGCCAAAAAGAGAAAATTCGTATCTTTTCCTATAATGGACAAATAAGACTACTACAAATGTTTTAAAAAAGCTAATAGTAACGCAATTAATATCTGATTGAAAAATGTTTGCGCCTTATATTGGCACGGTACTTTTCCATTTACCACGCTCGTGCATCCAAAAATAGGAACGCATCTTTAATACAAAGATCTGGCACCCAATTTGCACAAGACATGACAAATATAATGTATTAACTCCTACTGAATTAATCTCTACTATGTTACCAATACTACCAACACAACCAACCCAACTAAAAATTTACTATGCACCTACTTTGAACTCTATCTTTCTAGGCATAAGGAAGTTAGTTTAGTAACTGAAGTGGTTTGAGTAGTGTAGTCGGAATGCTAGGATACCTAACGATCTATTTGTACTTATTTTATGCGGTATTATTTATTGGAAGTTTGGAATATTTGTGAAGAAAACCAACCGCTTAAAATTACGGACCATATACCAATTAGTCATGCAGAAAGACAACATAACTGCATAAAATATTTAAAAATAAACTTAAGTTAAAAATAAACTGAACAAAGTTAAAAATAACTAAAATTAAAATAAACTGACTAAAGAAAACAAAATATCAGAATAAAGAAAAAAATCTACAAAGGGAACTCTATTTTATTTGTAGCTGAGACGCACTTGGCAATCTTATCCGACAAACAAATTACTAATGGAACGCAATTATGTGTTTTATTACCCAATAAATCTTTGTCAATCAAACAGCGATGCATAAAATTAATTACAGCGTAGATTTTCCAAAAATAGGTGGTTTTAAATGCAATACAACGAAAATCAAGTAACTCTAAAACATTACGAGCTAACATAAATTCAAAACAGACAAATTAAGAACGCTACTATTTCAAAATTTCGAACGACAACCATTAACAACATTGTAAATATAGAAGACCTACCTACAGGGTTGCCAACTGATCAAGAACGATTCCTGACCTTCCAACGCCACTTCAAATTCATAATTTTTCACTCAACCTCCTTGCAGTGAAAAAGAAATAAAACCTTATTTTACATTATTGAATAAACGAACCGTATTTAGCGTTAACAGTGGCAACATGAAGATAAAAAATATATAAAAGAAGGTTATACACATTAAAGGCGATCGATTTGATCGGTACAAATTACTATAATTATTCATTGAAATTGTAAGGCTTGTAAAGCAAATGAAACGATCATTTACCTGTTAAAGATCGAAAAAATATATAGGGACGTGATCGGTTTTAAATGTAAATGTCAGAGCAGTATAACATACTGCTCTGGGTTTAATTGATTAATCAATATAAATTGGTGATTTCTGATTTCGTAAGAAAGAAGATTTTGTTGAATCGTAAGAATACAACTCAACAAAACGTTGTTATCTTAAAAAAACAAAAAAGTTGGCAATAAACGAGCTAATGTATGTCAAAATAAAATGGTACGTAGATAAATTAAATAGGTATTTGTTATTACATATTACTAAGCGAAAACTGTTTTACAGTTTTTATTAGTTAATTTCTTGTGTTAATGTGAATTAATCTCACAATTCTTAAAAACAAAATGGCTGATTCACTGTACCTAATTGAACGCAGCTACATCAATTAGAGCAATTGACGCTCGAAATAGCAGAATTAAAACACTGGCATCAAAAATAGTGTTAATCAATCTCAATTGAGAGCTAGCTTATCAACATGCACTTCCTGCAATTGTTTTAATCTAAAATCAGTCTAGCTTTTTCACAAACAGCTGTGACACTGCATACATTGTGTATCTTTCCACTGGAATATGTTAATTCGCTTCGCTCTATGAAATTCTTTATATTTTTCCTGAAGAAGGAATAGAATAAATTAAAAAAGTAGATCTTTGAATGAAGAATTAATGACATAGCGAAATATTATTGACATAGTCACTTTATTCTGCCCAATCGTTTATTCTCGATTCTCATAAAAAAATATTTCCGTCTGTCTAGTTATTTCAAGCTCTTTATTTTCTTATGGGTTATCATTTGTTTTACCTAGAGGAGGCTATGAAAAGTGAATATTTACTAAAAGGACAATGCAAATTCTCTTAGTATATCTCTTTATTCATACTGACATGGTAAATTAGTATGACCACCAGGAAACGGCGTTTTAAAGTATAAGAAGATTAAAAAACTTTTTTGTAATCAAACTGTGTATACTGGTTACAATATAAGTAATGTTCAACCTCTAAATTTAAAGATTGAACTAGCTATTCTACCACGAAGCTCTGCAATATTCCTCTAAATACAACCGAGCAAGTATGACCCCTATACCAGGCTCAGAAAGTTCAAATCAAGATGCAACATCTCAACACAAATAACCTTGGTGTTACCAGCTACAATCATCAGTGTTTTATATCATGTGTCGGACGAATAATAATTATGGCCTAAATAATGATTGCATACTTTGCATAGTAATTATCATGACTTGGCAATGTGCTTGTAACACTCTTGCGCTGATTTTATCGATGACGCATTTATCATTTAGTTGCTGTTGTTTCAACGCCTTTAAGTGCCTTCTTTCTTGATTCTGGTGATATCAAACTTGTAAATATTGAAATGTTTTCACAGGAATAAGTTAAGAGTTTTGTGATTTTTTGCTGGATGTGATTTTCACAATCTTTGCGATCTTTCGCTTGGGTATATATATGAAAACTCTACAAAAAACCGACTATGTCCCTTTTTTCCTTTTCTCGCCCCCTATATTTTACAAAATGTGGGACATCATCAACATTTAGCTAGTCCTAAAGTTTAGTAAGAAGCATTTTAGTACCTCTTTAATCAAAAACGCATTTACCTTTGCTTGATCCTTCGAGATTGTTTAGGTATCCGGCAATCACATAAAAACAATTTAAAAAGTAAAGGTAGATATATAAAGAAAATAAAACAGAAAAGAAACAAAATTCAGTATGTAACCAGATGAAACTGAAAATGAACTGCAGAACTTATTAATGAATCTATATGGTCTGGGTAAGCCTATATTATCATTATCTATAGTCAATTCTATGGGGTCGTCTATAGTTAATAAATAAATATAAATAATAAATAAATTTATTTATTTACCCAAATAAAGAAAAACAAAAGAATAATAAGAATAGAATAGAATAGAAGATCATTTAATTATAACAACTACAGATACAACACACTTATAAATAGGAGGTACATACAACGTTGTTATAAAAAGGCGATAACTCAGCATAAGCATAATGCTGGCTTAGGTCCCTTAAGGCACCTAGCCAGCGCTGGTCTTCCGTTAAGGCTGTTGTATGGGCTAAAGCGCCTTTTTCAAAATGATATTTCTCCTTGATGAGTGGATGAAAATGTATGAAAAAAATATATGTTGCAAAATAGACTTTTATTTATAAGTTGTACATGTGAAATGATTGAATTCATATTATTACTATATAAAAAAAATAACCAAAGTAAAGCATTTCTTGTTCTAAATTTGGATATTTCTTATAAACGGTGTTGATTTTGTGTATTTTTCTTTCACTCACATATTTGTCAAAGTATTTTGCACAAATTGTACATATGACGAATAAAACAAATCATTTATACGGCTGCAATTAATCATTTTGTGTTTCCACTATGAAATAGAACAAGCGGGTCTGTGCGCGGGCGACGGGCGGCAGTGTGGCTCGGACTGTCCGACGTGGAGGTTGTGTCACTCGTCGCTATTTTTGATATAATTCCGATATTTGAAATAAACATTATTGTTTGCGCATTCACGCTTTAGTAATAGGTTTGTATTCCTAGTTTGGTTTGAGCTCGGACTCTGGTTTAGGTATATGATTCGTTGAACTAGTTTAGTAAGGTCCTTTTTTTATTGAGCGAACCGTAATGTGAAATAAGAAATGGGGAGAAAACATAAATATAAAGAAAATGAGAGCTACGAGAGCTGCTAAAATGCACGAAGTCTTGTAAGTACCTACCAACTTGCATCCAAGTATCTACCTATCTATCTGATACCTATCTAACGTGGATTAGTTTAAAGGTAGGTAAGTTTATTATACACTAGGTCAGTAGTAGGTATTTAGGAACAACTATTCCTCGCACTAGCCAAACTTGATGTAGAAGTTTGTAAACAAACCACACAAAATACTATATATACTCACCAGCTTGACGTAGTCTCAGATTGGTACAATATTGGACAATACCTGGGAATCGATGAGTGGAGTAGAGGCGGCTTACTATGTGGTTGGGATAGCCAATGTCCAGCTGTGGACGTCTTGTAGGCTGATTGATACCATTATATAATTATGATGAATGTTGAATGACGGTAGTAAAGTAACTAGGTACTTTTTGTGAATATAGTTTTTTATTATAGGTAGGTACAGGACTACCGGTCTACCTTTCGATGCCTTATTTTTCTGACTTATGGTTTTGTATTTTAGAGAATCAAAGAAGCAGCGGAAGGAAATAAAACTGCTGTAGAAGTACCTATCTAAACCGAAATGTTTCGAGTAAGTAAATTCAATATGTAGGTAGTAGGTACATAGTGTACATACCTAACTACTAACTAAGCTACGTTTCAATGACAAATATTTCTCGATAATTTATTTTAGAATGTTGAGGAACGGAGATCTTCGAGCACGAAGTATTACAGCCGTAGTACGTAAGTACCACTACCAACACATAATAATATCGAGTAAGTAGTATCCAAATTTATTGTGTTTTCGTTTCAGTCATCGCACCTCCGCGGTCCGCGGATCGCCTCCGTGTCATTCAAAGTCAGCAACTAAAGTTTTTGAACACGAACTCCATATATAATTTAATTTAATTTTAAATTAGCATTAGTGATCAGAGCCCTTAGTACCAGTCGTTTACTATTACGAAAAAAGTTTTCGTCTTTTTACATAAATTCGGCGCCATGCATTGCAGCTAGAGGATTCGATCCCGGGATCCCGGGATTCGGGATCCCGGTCGATTTTAGGTCCCGAAAATTTCGGGGTTATTTTGTCCTAATCCCGGGATTTTCGTGATGGAGAAAAATTGTTAAAAATAACAAAAAATTACTCACGTAAATGTAATAAAACAAATTATAAAATAAACATTTAACCAATTTCTCATATGAAACATTAAAAATAACAAAAAGGAACCACTGATCATTTCGGTTAACATCGGTTTTAGTTTTCTTTTTAAATTATAATAAAAAAAACTGGAATAATTATTCCTAAATTAATTAAGGGTTATAGATTATCGTAAATTTTAATGTCATTTCTTGTATCCGTGTTTCTGTGTAATGAAAAGACTCAGTATATCGCACAATCTATCTTTTATTCAACCAGCCCACAGTAGCGTAATCTACAGACTTGTAAGTTAAATACAAAACGCATGTCATGATTGTTGACAAAAAAGAATTTTACGTCAATTTTACCACGATGTGACCATGTAGGCGGTTGATTACCTGATAAAGGAATGCTTTTTTTGTATACAAGTACATGGTATTTATAAATTGTAATATTTGTTAATAAAAAGAGCTTATAATGATAATAAAATTCAGGAATAATCATTCCAGTTTTTTTAAACAAAATTAAAAAGAAAACTAAAAACCGATGTTAACCGAAATGATCAGTTGTTCCTTTTTGTTATTTTTAATGTTTCATATTATGAGAAATTGGTTAAATTTTTATTTTATAATTTGTTTTATTACATTTACGTGCTTGATTTTTTGTTATTTTTAACAATTTTTCTCAATCACGAAAATCCAGGGAAATGGAAAAATAACCCCGAAATTTTCGGGACCTAAAATCGACCGGAATCCCGGGATTCGGGATCCCGGTCGATTTTAGGAATTAGCGAAACGCGTTTGCGCCGCGTACTATAAGCTAAACTGTGTCACCACATACCTTGTGAAACAATACGTTTAACCATCATTAAATTTGAATAAAAGTTGATTTTTTTATATTTATTTATAGTATTAATTAATTGAAAAAAGAAGTCATTGTGGTTTCCGTTGATTTTTACTTTGTTTTTGAAAGTAAATAAAAGTTGAAAAATTTTCATAATTCGTCGATGAAAATTTCAATTGGCTTAAAGGACAAAATGGCGATATTGAGTTATATATAGTGCCGTTATCAGCTTGTCGAGATCTATCGAATGGTATAGTCAAAGTTTCTAAATTCCAATGATTATGACCTTTACGTCCAAGCATTTTATGGCATAATTTGGTGAGAGAAAATACATATTGTGGTGTAAAGTTTTGCCTTTTTTTTAATACACAACGAAAAGGGATGGTCGTATACAACTTATTTTTTTGTGATGGCCTATACGACTCAAATAACTAATAGAAATAAAACAAGCTTTAGCGTATATTCGGTTAAGTTTTTGCTTGAAAAAACCGGAAGAATGTGATGCACTGACATACGACGTAAAACCTGCATACCAAGACCGATTGCCCATATCTATAGCTAAATATAAAGACTTGGAAAAGCTTTGTGACAATAATACTATTCCAAAGCGCTTTCACAATGAGTATCTAGCATTACGTTGAATCCCTACATATAGTTGAAAAAAAAAGAAAAATTACTGAATTAATGAAAGTACCTAATATTTTTTTAAAAATACAAACATTAAGAGAGTTTTGAAAGTAATCTTTCTGTCTCATCATACGAAAGAGTAAGTAACCACTTGCTGTTGCTGATGAACTTTTAGAAACCGACGAAGACGACATCAAGGATTCCAAGAATATACAATTAGTCATATTCACTCATGAGAAACAAAGGCTGCTTTATGTTTGTTGAAGAGTGTAAATTAATAAAAGTTAAGGAACATTTACTCTATACTAACTAATGGTTGTAAGTGTGCATGATTCGACGAAGGAACGGTGCTACGGTCAGAGTAGTGTACCTACACAATATAAATTAATTCTTATAAAAGTGCAAGTAAAACGAAGTCTGATTAAAACAATTATTATTATGATTATAATCTTAAAACGATAACAATAGAAGTCTGGATTAGAGTTGTTATTAATAAAAGTAAAGGTAAATTTATTCTATAATAAAAAGTGGTTGTTAACTGAACTAAACTAAAACGCAGGACAGTTACAATAACGTACTAAGTAGTATGTAAGTATAATTTATTGCTAATGAAAGTCCAAATAAAACCAGAAGTCAGATTCAAACAATTATAATTAATAATAATCTTAAAACGATCAAAGAGCTGTCTGGATATGAGTTTATATTGTTTAAAGTTAGAGTAAGTACATAATTTATTCTATACTAGCGACCCGCCCCGGCTTCGCACGGTTTTATTATACGTATAAACCTTCCTCTTGAATCACTCTATCTATAAAAAAACCGCATCAAAATCCGTTGCGTAGTTTTAAATATTTAAGTATTCAAAGGGACATAGTGATAAAGGGACATAGGGACAGAAAAAGCGACTTTGTTTTATACTATGTAGTGATTTATTAGTTGTTTCTGTGTATGATTCAATTGTAGGAACACTTGTCACTGTTGTAAAACTTTGTTTTATACTATGTAGTGATTATCGACTTATAAGACACAAATTCAGGTATATTAATACTAGAATGTCTGATACGACCAAAATGTTTAATTTCGTTAGTAAAAATAGACCGCGTATGTCTAAAAACTACCAAAATTGCTACGTCGTAAAGGACAAAAACTTTTTAAATATAGCATGTGGAGTAATTTTAATAAATTATCAACGAAGAGCTTGTCAAATAAAATATAGTCCCTTTAGAAATGTATTTTGTAAGTACAATATACATAAAGTTAAAAATTATTTTATAAAAAAAGTGTTTTTTGGCTCTCCTGAAAAGTTAGGTTTTGTCCTTTACGCCAATTGAAATTTCCATCGACGAATATATTGCTTCGATTTTATTTACCTGTCTACGATCCCGGGATCCCGGGATCGTCTTTCACAAATCACGAAATCCCGGGATTGAAATAAAAGACCTGGATCGAATCCTCTAATTGCAGCTCCTCTACTGTGTATTTTTATGCTTTGAATTTTATATCTTCTTTTTTTAGATGCCTGGAGATGGAGAAAGATGCTGAAAATCATCTGCATGTAGAGTTACTTACTTATCAGAACTTCTGTAGAAATGATCTTGAATGGCTTTGGCTGCAATAAAATAATGCCTAGTCCTACTAATATTATAAACGCGAAAGTTTGTAAGAATGGATGTTTGTTACTCTTTCACGCAAAAACTACTGAACGGATATGAATGAAATTGGGCACAGCGATAGATTATGGAATAACACATAAGCTATATTTTATCCCGGAATTCCCACAGGAACGGGCTGAGTTCTACATGAGTAGACATAAAATTATAAAGCTTTCTACCTAGTAAGAATTATATCATAGTACCTATGAATAATTAAAATATAATTGCATAAAGATAACCATGAAACTGTAGTTTCGTTTTTATGTACCTCTAGATACCTATCCAACCCTGCCTATCTTTCCTATACTTACCTTATTAGTATGTACTTAGATAAGTAGAGAAAATAATATAACTAAGTAGGTAATTTTGTACGTTGTAGTTTGTAGTCAGTAAGTATATTTTTAGGTAAGTTATCATAAAACCATCTTGTGAACCTACACGCTGAATATTATTTAATATTATGAGCAGTGTTCTCAAGTATTTTTTACCAGGTGATACATAACCTACCTAGTAAAAAAAGACCTACGCGAGGAAACAGCGCACCTAACCCAAAACTAAAACTAATCTAAACTAAGCGACCGCATGCCATGAGTGCAGACCGCACTCTGCGTGCGTAAAAATGTAGCAGGAATACGCGGTTGGCGCGGGGGAAAATTTTGACTCCGCCCGAATCCTCAAGGCTGTTGGCCCATACGGGCACCTTAAGAGAAATTAAGTTTAAAGAGTCCATGCATAACTAAGGCTAAATATAATAAAAACGAAGTAAAATGTAGCCAGTGTCTTGGGGACGCTTCCGACTGGTATCGACATGGATCAATTGAGCTACCTTTAGACTGTTTGCAACCATCTGCAGTTAGATCAATGGTTTCAATTGTACATACTAGTTTAATTTTTTTATATTCTTTGATTGTAATGTTCGTTCTTAAATCGAATAGGTAGGAGTAAACTTACAGCACAGTGTGTAATCCAATACAACAGATTTCAGGTACCTATATCTGGTGACTATCAATATCTACTAACCTGGACCACCCAGCATTCGGATTACGTCAATAAAAATCCCATTCTGTAAGAATACCATTAACTCTATCGGTACTTTAAGGTAGGGTAATGCTTTCAATCAGCGGCCACTATACCGCACATGTTCTTTTCAATCTTTACGGAGGAAATAATCTTATGCTTTGGAGGCGATGCTTTGAATGATGACCAAAAATACATAGAAAAGCCGTTTATAAACATCTTTTTATGATATCAGTTTTTTAAATGAATATCTGAATCTGAAATAGGCAAACATGCACTGGCATAGATATAGACAAATAAGAAATCTTTGAACAGGGACAGAATTCTGCTAAGCAATCGCTTGTCAATAGTATCCTCATACAATCTTCCTTAAGATGAAAGAAACTCTAGACTGGCTGCGGTGTTATTTACAGGAAAAGATTAACGACTGATATGGCGCGGCGAGTGAAGATCCATCTGCGACGCAGGTGGTTGCGGGTTCGTTTCCCGCCTTGGAGCAGATGTTTGTGCGATATGCAAGTAACTGTTCCGGGATTCTAGGTGTTTTCTTATAAAAATATCTATCCATATAATGTTTATTTATAATTATCAGTCATCTAGTACCTATAACACAAGCTTTGCTACGTTGGGGCTAGATGAAGCAGTTTAAATTTTAAAAGAAAATCATGGAATGATTCCAACCTTGATACTTTTGACACGCGTCCCTTCATCTTACATCAACGATAAAAAGCCAAATTGTATAATTCTGAGACGATACCATGGCTATCTTGAAGCGATTAATTTATTGGAATAAGGGACCTATCAACAGTCCCTACGGAAATCAATAACACACGAGTGAAGCCAAGTTACTACACACAGTCAGTTAAATGAGTCAATTCCTCCAAGCGAGTGCACACAGCTCAACAAGCGATTGCTCACTTCAAGCTATAAATGGATTTAGTAAGGTCACACGACACACTGCTATTACGAAGATTAAGAACAGGCGGCGACGGGTCACTTTATTATAGGGGCCAGAATTGCCTTAACTAAGAGATAGGCCCGTATCATTAAGAAATCCCAGTGGACGATTTGTCTTGAGTGTTTTACGTAGAACTATAGAGGTCGTAAAGAACTACATTAAGGCGCTTATAAGAGGTAGATACCTACTACACAGTTTTAAGTTGTTTATTTTAGAGATACGAAGTTGCTCTTGGTGGCCACCAAACTCTGTTTTTATATCTCTTCCTGTAATAGACCAAATTAAAACTTATATGCATTTGAAAAAGCTTATGTTAGGTATAACAAGCTGTACGTAAGAGTTTTATAAATTGCTTTATTTAACGTAATTTTGTATTAAAATAAGTGCTGGCGCTAGTATACCAGCTGTTTGATCCTTGAAAAATTCAAAAAATTGACAAAAATATGATTTGTAAAAAGGCTAACTACAAAGTAGAAGATTTTATCTAGAGGATACAAAATCTTGGGAAGAGTTTTGATCCAACTCGAAATCTAATAACCTAAAAAGGTAAAATATTCGCGATCACTTTACTTCCTAGTTAACATTATGTCTTTAATAACAAATGAAATTACGACCAAGAAATTGAAACACATAAAACAATTAATTATTGAAGCAAATTAAAACTAATGTATACCATTGAAACAATTGTAAAAAAAAAAAAAAAAAAAAAGCAAATGCAGACTGCTGCAAACAGTTTAGACGTAGCTCATAGTAGTATATATCGTATACATATTATAATGTATATAAATTTTCTGATGAGTCCAAAGAGTCGTGCACTTTCAATTTGAAGTTACTTATATCAAAATAAATCTTTATTAACAACGAAAATTACAATGAATAAATAGAAAAAAATACAACTAGTATATACAATTAAAACCATTGAGCTACATACATAACTGCAGACGGTTGCAAACAGTCTAGGGAGTTCTATATCAATAATTCTTGCGCCAACGAAGACATCAGCAGTAGGTAGATAACTACATTGTCTCATCGCTCCACGATCCCAATTAATAGACTCATTAGATGCAGAAATAGAGTGCTAGTAGAAAAGGTACGTTGTCTATGCTGTCATAGAATAGTTGTAGTTGGAGACTGGATCCATCTCTAGCGGTTATCCTAAGCGCAAGAGACGATCCATTAGGGATTTATGGAGAGACAGAGTTTTTAGGGATTCATGCCAGAAGGATAAAACGGGACCTTTTACTAAGAATCCAGCGACTGTCTGTCAACAGGCTGTATCACAGTAACCGTGATAGACAATAAATAAAAAAATATATATCTCTGTAATGTATTGTATTAAGTATATCAGTCATCTAGTACCCATAACACAAGCTCTGCTTAGCTTGGGACTAGATGATGCGGTGTGGACTGTCCGGAATTATTTATTTATAGTTAGACAGTGGACATTTTCAGAGATGATGTAGATATAAAAACAACTGTTGCTGCTATAAAAACAAGTAAAAATAGAATGAAAAATATTTAATCGGGCTCTCATATTGGTGCTTCACATATACACCCCTATTCCTAATACATTAAAGGCGCAAACAGGAGCTAAATTAGCGTCACCACTTATCACTATCACTACATAGTATAAAACAAAGTCGCTTTCTCAGTCCCTATGTCCCTATTTCCCTATGTCCCTTTGTATGCTTAAATCTTTAAAACTGCTAAACGGATTTTGATGCGGTTTTTAAAAGATAGAGTGATTCAAGAGGAAGGTTTATACGCATAATAAAACCGTGCGAAGCCGGGGCGGGTCGCTAGTTTATCATATAATTACGTTAAACAAAGAAATTTCCAAAACTCGAACTTTCAGTTTGTTAAACCTATCATATAATTTGTTAATTTGTTGTTGTCGTATGTTTGTTGTTGCACATTTCTCATAATGTTCTAGATCTAACTCCACCTTTTCAATGTCAATCTTGCCTATCTTTTTAACTAAAACCAGCCGTATTTCAACGTCCATTAAAGCTCATTTCCCTCTCAAATGTTTCACAGTGACACAAGCACTCCTGTAGGTGTAACAAGCATCATTTGGCTCGGTGCGGAGCAGCCGTGGGGTCGTCAACACTGTAATGGATTAGTTCAATTCACTTCATGGAATGATGGGGCCGGCGCACACAAATGAGGTGGAATTCATCAAATTAGAGATAGTTTATTGGGTAGATAAACTTATCCTATAATTCATACAATTACAACAAACTCTTAAAAATCTAAGCCGTCACCAGAAGGCAGAGTACCCAGAATGCTGGCAGCATTGCCACGTTGAATGGCAATGCTAATTCGTTGACCGAAATAGAAGCTAGCATTCCGATCTCCTGTGGAGTCTATGATAAGTTTGGTAAGATTTTCAAAAAATTTGTGTGCCCCAGGACCCCTAGGACCAAGGGTTTCCACCCCAAATGGCTGGCATGTGGATAGATAGATATTTTATTTAAAACTAATGTAATCCTTTGCAACTTTGTGCAAAGAATTACCATTGCTATTCAGTGTGGTAATAGCACCTTTGCGCCGGGAATGGTCAGGGGCGGGTTATTTATCGACTAATTCTAATTTGTATAATCTTTATGCTATATTGTTTCTCTGACAATTTTCTATTAGTCCTGAGCTATTTTTGAAATAATAATTATTATTATTAATACAAACACGTTACTTACATGATTATGTAATAATCCCATATTATAGCTTTGAGTAAAGTCCGGATTGATGGAGCATTGATCCGGATCAATGTTTTCGAAAATAGGAAAAATTTCCGAAAATTGCAGACCACTTTTGATAGGCTTATTATGTAAGTCTTATTATAAATAAGCAAAATTTTAACATGTGATACTGTATTGACATTCCCAATAGATAGGATTTTCAGCGATACAAAAATCCTACGAATCCCTTCTTCATTAATCCGGACTTTTCCCTATAGATACGAGTTTTATTAATATATCTCTTACTCAAAAGTTTTTATATACGGATTGTTCATAAAACTAGAAATTATCATTAATCACAACAGCCTGAGTTTTTTTCTTTTCTAAAATGTTTGATAACCAAAATTATGTCTTGGTCTTTACAAGATTAGAGACCAAGACATAATTTTGGTTATCCATAATTTAAGAAAAGCAAAAAACTCAAGTCTCAAGTGCGCTTCCGAATTCAGCTGGATTCGGCTTCCAATATAAGATTTTTTAGAGCCCCGTGTCCGGTTAATGATATTATCGAAATTTTCATAGTTCTCAGTCCGCATGATAGACGCGCTGTAATAATGGACTCAGCACAGCCTCTCGTGTGTTTTGATTGAGTTTCCTTCCTGAGCCTCTGCATCTGTGAACAAAAGATAGGAAGCATTAAAATAAAAAAACTTTCCAATTTACATGGGGGCAACATTACGAGATTCCGTAAAAATAGCAGCAGATAAAAATTGCAGCGTCGTTGCTAAAAACCTTTTTTTTTGAGAGTTTTTTCTTAAATTTTTGTAAATTAATTAAACTCGTGATGTCCACGTGGTTCATATCGGAAGACCAGCGCTGGCTTGGTGCGTTTACGGGTCCTTAACCAGCATTAAGCTGAGTTAATGCCCTTTAACACCAAGTTGTGTGAACATACTTCCTATTTATTAGTATGTTGTTTCTTATGTTATTATAAATAAATGATTTTCTATAATATTTAATTCTGCGGATGACGAATAATTAGATAATTAAGTAAAAAAAGAGATTAAATTCTAAAATAATAAGTGTAAGGACAAATGTCCGTGATCCTTTACAATTAATCCAGGCCGGTGGTGGTATAATTGCCTGCGCATGAGCAATGACATCAGGCGGCGCCAGGGGAATCGCGACCTTCGGGACACGAGGATGCGGATCATTATGCTCGGTGAGAGTAAACATATATACCTACTATGAAAAAAGGTTTCGCATAAACTTTAAGTTCAATCTCGCTTATACACATATAAAAAAAGAATGAGACAAATAGGATTACATTACATTACTACTACTACATTATTCCGTGAAAACAAACTTAGTCAAATCTCTCATATTTTAGTAAATATTGTTATCTACTGCATATATTTTTACGATACATGGAAAACATCCAATACCCTGAACAACTGCATTAATTTATTAAACGTAAATCAAGGAATAGAAAAAAATAAAACTAGTTTATACAATTGAAACCATTGACCTAACTGCAGATGGTTGCAAACAGTCTAAAGGTAGCTGCATAATGTACATACATTGCTCCGGAGGCGGGATCGAACCTGTTACCTCCTTTCGCAAACGGACCTTGGCCCTCTGTGCCACAGACTGGGCTGTATAGATTATACTGGACTTCTTAGAAACTACAGTAATACTTAATAATGTAAATTAATTGCCACACGGTCTGGGTTCAAACAGGACTTGGTAAGTCAACTTAATTTTATTTCCTTTAATTTTAAATAAACTTTTTGTTCATACATTTTTCCAAAAGTGTTGATGATACGAAACTAATAGTCTTAGTACTGTGCAAGTCTAACTCACCCTTGGTCAGTTTTACTTCGTCCGTTACCGTGGCATAGTTGCAAAAGCTGTTTCTTTAAGTTTCAGCGTATTTTTCTCATTGATACCTTTTTTCTTGTAACTTATATCTTAGATATTATCTAACAAGGTGAATTCCTTTGAGCGTGTCTGATACCAATCAGATATAATTGATCGAATGATCTTGTTATTGATCCAACCAATTTATAACAAGCTCCATAAATAAATGAAAATGTTAGTCTGACTGAGACGTAAAGTTATTTAGTTAGATTTGTTCGAAAGCTAACTGGATTGGTATGACGCCGAAAATTTTAAAAACACTAAATACCTTTTAGCTGTGAATAACAAATAGTTGAAAAAATGAGTCATTTTTTTTATTATTTTTTGAAAGTAAACTATTTTTTACCTTTAATACATGAAATACAGTGTAGGTAGGTAGATATTATATCCGATTATAATAATACTGCTTAGGACTGAATGAAACTTAAAATATATAGAAATAAATAGATGGCAATAATATTCAACTTCGACTTCTTAATTATGGCTCTGCGTCTGGCAATAATATTCACTAATATAAATAATATATATTAACTCCTCGTGCTCTGCTAGTTTATAGGAAGTAACCCTGCAGGCTATAGCTAGTTACCCAAAGAAATACTTCGATATCAATCCAGAACTTAGATATTAATAATATCGTACTTTTTACTAGCTCATTAACGTGCACAATATCATTAAAATTGTCTCCAAGCAACGGCTGATTGGTTTAATTACTCTTCGTTAATTACAAAAATTCCTATAAAGGCCGAGAACCAATATTTGTTTCCAAGAAGAGAAAATATATAGTTTCTCTTAAGAGTTTTCTTCTTTTTCTTTGTATTGTGGCAGAAAAAATCCATCACTTCATCTAGTACCCATAATACTAGCTCTGCTTAGCTTGGGGTTGAATGATGCTGTGTGGATTGTCCAGCATTATTAAATACTTTCGGGTAATGGCAATGCCTATCATCGCGATGAATATTGCGATAATTTACTACGCATAAATGGAGTGGGTAAACTCTTGAACGGTCTACGTCAACGCACATGCTTGGCAATAAAATTGGCTAAAATTTTCCTTGAAATTCAAGCAAGATTGACGTCGATGCTGCTGTTTCAATGTATTTCATGAGCGTACATTTTGATGACATAAATACCTACCTTATACTATTTTATCATAACCGAATGAAGTTTTTTATTTTTAATTTCTTCTATATTTGTTTTATATGTCAATAAATAAGTACAATAAATAAGATCAATCATGTTTATACCTATTTTGCCTAAGATTCCACAAACCGCTTCTGTTTATAGGATCTCCCGTATGTCCACGCCGTGAACGCTCCATAACATCAAAAGACACGAGCGACCCTATCGAACTCACGGTGCACAATTACACAAACATACTGTTGCTACTTCATCGCGATAATCATCGCGATGAAGTCTCTTTGATCATCACCGAACTATCGCCTAACGTCAAACGGCAATGTAAGACCGACGTCAAATTATCGCGAAAATTTGTCACTACCAACGTTCAATGCAAATCATCGCGATAATAAATTTGAGGAGTCAATTCTTCGGCCGCTAACAAAAATAATGTCGTACACTCAAAATAACTTCGCAATGGTCTTTATGCAGCAGTTAAATTGCAATTTGAATGTAATCGGTTTTTGATGAATCCTAAAGGATACAAAATTGGCCACAATTTGAGTCTAGCAAGCTTTGATTTGAGTCCTTTATTTTTCAAAAAATACATTAAAAATGCTTTTAAAATCGATTAGGGTTCAGTACTATTGTCTTTTCTGTGGCTTAGAGCCTTAAGGGTGACCGGAATACTTGGAAACATTTAAAAGCTCTAAGTGTATTGATAGAGTTAATGTTGTCTGGGTTTTTGCTATTTCAAAGAATCATTGTAGACAAGCAGATATGTAATTAAAAAAAATAGATCTTACGTCGGTCAAATAAAGTCGTTTTTGGGACTCATAGGGTGGTTCTTTTCTTTTGACCGGTACAGTACGGAATAACCCCGTACTGCCCCGTCCAAAAACTTCATCTTGTTTTAACTTTCTGCCATAACACAAATCCTGCTTAAACTTGTGGACTTCAGGCTTTAGTTGTTAAATTCCTTAACATTATTTCTTAAAATTTCTCCAGGTACAACAATCTCAACTGCCCTTCAGCAAAAAGTCTTTAATTAACTAATTATCAGGTATGTGTTCAATTGTATGTTATTCTTCGCAAATTAGTTAAATACCTTAAAACATCAGAAGTGTTCAAAACAATTTCCGCAGAAATGCACCTAAAAAGTAAAGAAAGAAAGAAAATATTTTTATTAACCTTAAGACTAAGGAGATAACAAAAAAAGTATAAGTATTCGCTAACTCTTGGACTGTTCCCTGGTTTATTTTCTTGCCATTTCAAGTACATTTTTTGATTTTTTTTTGTAAATTTTTGCTAATTTTCTTCGTACACAGCTCATGGAGCGATGAGAAAGATCAATTAGGCTTTTATCAAAAAGAAATTACTCTATACTCGATAGATTTTTATCTTCTAAAATTAGTTTTTGAAGTTGTGTGTTTTTTTGTATTTTTTATATCCATCTATTCAGTCTGGATTTTTAAAAATAAGAATGAAAGAAAAATTACTTATTTGGCTTTTTACACAGATAAAGAAAATAAAAGAAGAAGAATTTAACTATTTTGAAAACTTCTAGATACCTTATGGTTCATAGGTAAATTATTCTAAAATCCAGTATAAGCAAAGGTCAGACAAAATGACCGCCGGACGAGTTTGGTAAACGCGTCGGACAGACATGATTGAAAAGCGAAAGGTGAGACGCGACGCACAGGGGGATTGGGTTACAGTCTGCTGTATACGGTGAATTTGTAGACAAATCTATGAATAATTAAACCGTAATAGTTTTTGTTTAAACATATATTTAAATTTGTGTTTTAGAAACAGCCAAAAACCTATTTTGTATACGCTGAAATACGGGCGGTATTTCATAAATGGTCTCTAAATTAGTATTTTGGATCCTTAGTGGATTGAGGAACAATGTTGTAATTACTAAATAAAATAAGTTAAAGGCAAAAGTACTTTAGGTTCACTGAAAAATAATCAAACAGCACATTCTAATACGGTATCCAGAAATGCTAATCCTAGAAAGTTGTACATTTTTAGATCGTAAAGGTTAAAAAAGTGTCTATAAATGTCACTCGTAAGGTTTTACGAAGAATTTCTTATTTCCAAGTCTTACAACCTTTATACACCGGTTAATGCGCATGCGATCTTAATTGGTTCGAACATTTCTGTACAACGTTTCATCCTGTTATGGAAGCTGATAGTATATATAATATATATAATATATTATATATAATAGAAATAATAAATTTTACGAATAAAGTATTTAAATTGACAAGTTTTTGTCGCATATGATTGCACGTTGAAACTCAGAAAACCAGAAATCACCACAACCTAAAAAAACAGAAATCACCTCTACCTTTAAAACCAGATATCGCCTCAACCTAGAAAACTAGAAATCGCATCAACCTGCAAACGCAGAAATCGCATCAACCTACAAACCCGCGATCGCCTTTACCTAGAAAATGAAAAATCTACCTAATCTCTCTACCTAAAAACCAGAAATCGTCTCTATCTATAAAACCTGAAATCGCCTAGACCTCAGAAACCACAAATCGTGTCAACCTAGTAAACCAGAAATCATCTCAAACTATAAAACCAAAAATCATCTCTACCTAGAAAACCTGAAATCGCTTCTACCTTATAAACCAGAAATCGTGTCTACCTATAAAACCTGAAATCACCTCTACCTATATAACCTGAAATCGCATCAACCTAGAAAACTAGATATCGCATCAACCTGTAAAAGCAGAAATCGCATCAACCTACAAAACCAGAAACCGCTTCTACCTAAGAAAGCATCCAGAGAAGTGTCTGTCACTCCCGAGTGTACTGCATAATCCGAGATAATCCCCACACGGGGCTGCTCGCTGCATGTAATCGATTTCCCGTCCATTTCAATTAGCCTGCTAGCTTAGCTGTAGGTAGGTACACTTGGTTGTAGAATCCAAGTTATTTTCTGTAGACAAAGACTTTTTCTTTTCAATATATTACAAACTAGGGACCCACGGCTTCGCACGGTTTTATGATACGTATAAACCTCTTGGATCACTATCTATTAAGAAAACCGCATCAAAATCCGTTGCGTAGTTTTAAAGATTTAAGCATACATAGGGAGATAGGGACAGAGAAAGCGACTTTGTTTTATACTATGTAGTGATTCTGAAATTTAATGAAAAGACGTTTGCAATTTAATGTATGAAAAGTTAAGAAAAACTGTGTTATCAGCTATAAAGAGTTTGAGTAGTTTTCTTAATGACGAAAGCGACTACAAAAGCGAGTTAACAGCTTGATATAAATACATATATCAATGAAAAATTTAAGTAATAAAATAATATTGAGTTCTAAAACGAAAGACAGGCGGCTCCGATATGCTCCGATCTATGATACCAGTTCTATAATATTTCACACGAATATTTCTTTGGTTATCAGCAGAAAAATACTAGTAAGTATTGGAGATCCGAGTAAACAAATTTTATGTCTATTATTTAGTACATTGTTATGTTTTGTTGAGTGTTATATTAAAATATTTTTGTTTACAAATAATATCTAGTATTCTAGAACTGCGTGTATGTAGGTAGGTATTTGTTAGTAAGGTGTAGTTCGGTAAGTACGCGTAACTAACTTAAGGTTGATCGTTTCGTGTTGGCGTGAGATTCAATTGGATTTGTGGATTGTTTTTCAACGAAATGGAATAAAACTAGAGGAAAAGTAATTTCCCGCAATTCATTAACTAAGTAAGTATTTACTTTAAACTTGTATAAACAAACATTATTCCATGTATACTAAAAATATATCTTACTGAAATGAATTCTATAAAGTATCAGCATTGCCTTACAGCGTGGTTATGCAGCCAGTGTCTTGGGGACGCTTCTGACTGGTATTGACATGGATCAGTTGAGCTACCTCTAGACTGTTTGCAACCGTCTGCAGTTGTAATTTCAATTGTAAATATTAGTTTTAATTTGGTTCTTTACCTTGATCGTAACTTTCGTTGTTAATATTGTATTAAGTATTGTCGGTCATCTAGCTAGAGTAACACCATAACACAAATTTTGCTAAGGTTGGGGTTCTTAGATGATGCTGTGTGGATTATCCCGCATTTTTTATTTATGTATATCAGGCAGAACAAACATGTATTAGACACAAATGTAAAAAAAAATTGTTGAAGAAAAAATCAATTGACGCTTTGTTTGTTAGGTACCCATAAGTCGTTTAGACCCATAACATGGGCACAGTTTCTATAGTACAGATTCTCTTCTCTTCTTTCTCGATATGTTATTTTTTTACTTTTTTTTGTTCATTGAATGTTACGTTGAATTACATACTATTGTCGTTATAGTACTGAGGGATATCAGCTTGCCAATCATTAAACATCATTGATGTAATCATTTAAAAAATAATAAAGTTACCTTAATGTTTAAAATAACATTCATTTTATTATGAGAACTGTAGAACTGAACAGCATTCGCTACGAAAAGATTATATTTCTACATTCATCATCGCTCAAACGATAGCATATTCCAATTGATAGACATTTAGCGAAATCGATTGTTAAAAGTGCCACTTAGCTACGCATTTGTATGGAAGTAAAATCGTTGGATTTTTCGCTTGTTGAGGTAAGTACATTTAATAAACCATTGATGTATTCGTTAACAACAAATCACGTGAAATATCCATGGCATAAGTGTGTACCTATTGATCCTATAAACTATGTTAAGTAGCGCTATTATATAAAAACTACTGTTTTATATTAGATACTATTTAGTATACCTAAGTCCTACAGGAAACATGTATTTTAACATTATTTTAGCGAATAACTTATTCTCATTGTAACTGAACTTTTTATAGTTTTTATGAGAAATAAAGCTTCTTTAACCTTATACGTGAAATCCATACATTTTTATTCTTCACTCATTTGTTACATTTGTGTTATTACTTCTTCATTTGTACTCTTCTACTATCTATATCGAATATTACATTATCTAGACACTCAAATTATGAATGGTAACTCTATACCATTAATAGTTCAATATCTACTTAGTTATTAATCGAACATTCTCTGACCCAAATAAACATTTATAAATCAAAAAGAGTAAGAGTCTGTAACTAAAGCTTGTGGAGTCGCGTCTTATCTCTCACTCTGTGAGCTTCTAACCAAAGAACTAATAAAATGATAGAGGCAGACATAGATATACCTACATGATATTCCTTTATATAAATTAAATATGATGTAAATATATTGTTGATGAAATCAGTTAAATTAATTATGTAATTCTTAAAATAAAAAAACTGTCTGTAAAACTACCGGTTTCATAAAAAATAAATAAATGAAAATAAAATAAATTAATTAATTTACTAATTTGGGAAAGAAAACAGAGTTCTAGACTAATGCCGCTGTCTAGTCGTATTGAGATGTAGTCCTAAAGCTCCTAACCCTTGGGCCATCTCAACATTGCTTGGGGCACTCTGCAGTTTGTCCAATTTATATTGTTTCTATTGTAAATACCTACCAGTCATCGTTTTTTATACGCGCGTTTTACATACAAAATTTTTGTTTTATTTGTTAATGAAGACCTTACTTAGATTTACAATTAAAATGTAGTTATTATTCCCGGAAAATAGAAGAAATCATTTCATTTCATTTCATTTAAAATGGCTGGGAGTAATGAATGGCGAACAATATTTGACAGTGTTAAAGGAAGTCATGTTACTTTCTGTGCGGATCGCGTATCCAAAGGGACAAATTTATTTTGTCCATCATAATTGTGCAGTGCATCGTACGCGAATGGTTTCTGAATGATTATATTTTTAAGAAGACAGTACTGTTATTCTAGCTAAAAGTCCAGACCTAAGTCCGAGAAAATATTTGGGGTCAAATGGTTTCAAATTGGCATTCGAATGAATTGACGTCCAAGAATAACTTAGAGCAAGAGGTTACACAGATGAGAAACAGACTACAAAAAATAAATAATAAAAAAAACACCATTTGACCTCATACATATTTTCAAACCTACCTGATTAAACTATGTTCCACGATTTACAGGAGATTCAAATTGTTTAATTCATTAGATTAGAAAAGTAAACAAAAATCTAATGAAAACATGTGTATTCTCGTACTAAATCACAAATGGAACATTATTTATCAGGATAGGGAACTACTTATAAATAAGCTTGATTATAAAATAAAAAATGTCTAAGACAAACAAACAATCTTTTCTACTAATTATGTTCATTTTGTTTTGTTATGTAGTCATAAATTTTGAAATAGAAAAAGTGTGTTTACTTACCTAAAATTGTGTTTTATTTATGAATTATTATATTAATACTAATATATAATGACTTCACTTTTCACAAGAATAGACAAAAATAAAAAATGGCAAATATAAAAACGACATCTAATCGATAAAGGGGATCGAACCCGGGTATTGCGATTAGAAGCCACATTAACTCGGCTACTTCTACCACTATACCAACGTTACTTAAGATTATTTCTTGAAATTTAGCATAGTTACTCGTGCGTAGCGATAGAAATTTAGAAATGTATCGAAAAAATCTTAGTTTTCTGATTAAGTAATTGAATAAAATTTATAACAAAACAAAATACGAAATTTACGATAAATTTGTAAACTAAAATCCATTATTTTTATGTTAAAGGGTTTGAACCTGCGTGCTACTGAATGGCACTACTACATATTCTGTGAGGAGGATACCAATTAGTGAAGCTGTCTGTACATTCAATTGTGTACTAGTCTTTATTTGTTCTATTCTTACATTGTATTTTATTGTTATTAAAATTTTCAACATCTAAAAAAAAAAGAATTTTTCAAGTTTTAGATTTTCCCTACCTAATGTCAATCCGTATCTACTTCTTCCTAGCTCTATGGCAGTAACGGGAGCCGCGACGCTCAGTGTCTCATTTCATCGTCCATTATTCGCCACGCCGGGGACAGAACTTATTTGTTTTATTGACTCTGACTCATGGGGGTTTGAAGAACTATAGCCAATATTATAATTAAATGACATATTTATACACAACTGTCATTGGTCCGCCAAGGTGGGCAATGCGGGTGGAACACGGCCAATCCTTATGCATACTACTATTTTAACGGGCAAGTTTGCAAAGATGTATGATTGTTTTTTTTTTTCACGCAAAAAGTACTATACTGATCGGGCTGAAAATTGAGTAGACTTAGTTATAGGCCTGGAATCAAACACTGGCTACTTTTCATCAATTTCCACGCGCTAGTACTCAACAACTAACAGTTCAGCAAATCGTTGAAAACACTCCAAAATTGCCCAACCGACCGCCTAACCTAAGCCGTAAGACACACAGTATAAGCATACATTCAGATCAATCACTGCTAGGGTAGAGTAGGGCAGGATGGGCTCTCTAAGGATTATTGTGTTCAAGGGCCACCAATATCGGTTATTGGTTTTAAACTATCCACTTGATTGCGCTTTTGTGTACTGGCTTAGTTGAGATTGATGTGGGGATTTTATGTATCCTTGGTTTTTGTAGTGACACTTATTTTGTACTCGAGTTTAGTGATAGAATTGGATGGCGATGTTGTAATTCTATTAGTAAAATCTTGGGCGGTAAATAATGACCAGTGGTTGAATTTTTTAAAGTAACTTCCCGGTAAGTTTAGTTCGGAAACCAGGAATTAACACAGTTTGCAACCGTCTGCAGTCAGCTCAGATAGTTCAATTGGTTTGGCATGGTTTCAATTGTATAAACTAGTTGTTTTTTTTATTCCTTGATTGTAATTATCGTTGTAAATAAAGACTTTTAGTCCTTTAAAAAGGAATTAATAAAGAAAAGTTTTTATTGACCTTTGCGGGAAATATTCCACACTTTATGTGCTTATGTTTCGTAACCGTCTATTATGTATTAAATGCTAGAGTACCTTGATTTTTTACGTTTAATAGTTGTATTTTTGTGTATGTTTAATTTAAAATCGATAAAAAGAACAAGGAAGGCCGAACCAAAATTAATGGTATACAGGTAGGTACATATTGGTGGGTATAGGTAATTTCTAAATTGTGTCGATTTTAGGTATTCTATGGACCATTCCAAAAGCGTAGGTATTACATATTTAAATCCTAGATATATTAAAGTTGCATAAATAAGTGATTCAGAATTTCAAAATATGTGTTTTTCATGTTACAAAATGGCGTCTAAACGTATTATCAGGAATCAAAACGTTTCACATCCATTCAAATCAAATTTATGAGCGTTTGAATGGTTAATTAATTCCCAAACGTATAATAATACAGTTGTATTTTAATCAAAGTGGCCTTATAATACTATTTCATTAGAATCAAAGACGGTTTCGCTTGGACTCATAAATGATGGCATTTATTCCGCGGGTGGTCTTAGAAAAAGTACTATCTCCATAATTTTACAGCTAGTTTGCAATGAAACGTTGCTTCTTCAAATACATCTGGACGCATTTACATAGGAAGCGAAGTTAGCCTAGAATCTAGAAAACGTATCTTTTTTATACATGCTTGAGTGTTTAGTCAAAGCTTTCGTGGTCATTTTTATAAAGGTAACTAACTCGAATCGTTACAAGATGAGTTAGGGTTCTGTGTTGGACAATTCGGTTGACTTTGACGTGACAAAAAAAAGTTTACGTAACGCAAGTTAAATGTCATTTCATAAACTTTAGTCAAACATGAACCTAATAGTAAAATCGTTTCATATTTAAAGATGTCAAAATATTTACACAAAAACGGAAGAAAAATCGATTAGTAATTTTATTGCTTATTTTAAGATAGATTTTCTTTAGAATCTTGACTTGATTAGAAAGTATAAATGAGTTTATTTATCAAATCACACTCTACAAAAAAGTTTGAATGCCTCGATTTCAAAACCTGCGTTCTACGTAAAGGCACCCATCAGCAAATAGCTTGACAACTTTTTAGTAATACAAAGTGACAGTTTCTTCGACTTCTCATGCAGCCAAGCATGAAATGCCTGCTTTGAGCTGCAAGCCATTAATTACAAGACCCATACAAGGCCTTTGAGATCCTCAACTGGACTTATTCGCTAGATTCCACGCCTATAACGCTGGATGACGCGTTCTAACTTTTAAGTGTTTCACAATAATCAAGTTAGTTCCAACTGAACTGAGAGATATAAATGGTGCTGTCTCTTTCGTATTAAGGTTGACAGAACGAGACGATAATACTGTTATTGGCAAACATCTCACTAAAAATAAAACTCGATCTATCAATTATTCCTGCCGTTGGGTCCAAAACTATTAGACTCAAATGGGAGTGGGCGATACATAAATTGCATGCATATAGAATGGTGGTGTCGAATCTTAACACAGTGAATGCCTGAGGACACGACGACACCAAGGCCAGGTCTAGAGACGATTTGAAGTCAAGTCAAGTCAAGAGACGATTTCGTTTTCGATTAATTACAGCTAGTATTTAATATCAATTATAACAAACTCTTTAAAATCTAAGCCGTCACGTTGAATGGCAATGATAATTCGTTGACCGAAATAGAAGCCAAAATTCTGATCACGGTGACTCTATGAGAAGGTTGGTATATGGATGAAATTTGGCACACATATAGAATATAGTCTGGAATACTACATAGGCCATATTTTATTCCGGAATAAAGCCTCCACCCTATTGCACTGCCGCGATTTTGAAGCGCGTCTTGTGTCGCCCAAAAACGTAGAGGTCAGGCGCAGGACCGTCAAGCCGTCGGTCCTGCGCCTGACCTCTCACCGTTCGTTTCGGTCGTCCCCGTATTTTGTATACACACTTGCTCACAAATACACAAATACAGCCTGGCCACCTTGGCTGAAATTCGTTATTATGTATTTTATGGCCTAAAGTTCTCACGTGATATGACTTTAGCGAATAAGATCACAGCTTTAGGAAATGGCCTGCAGTGTACCAGTTATCTACTGCAAAGTAAAACCCACTTTAAACCTTCCATCATAAATGTCAATCTCACCTGATTGATAACTGAAGAAGCCACACATGGTTGACCGTCATGGGAACGCTGCTGTGACGAGTTAAGTCAATGGATTGTGAATTTTAATTAGGTGTTTTTAAAGTCCTTTATGGTTATTTCTTTTGTCTTCCGTGGAAAAGGCGAAAGCTCTAGAAATTTCTTATGAGCTGTCAAGAATGGAAAAAGTATTTCTAATGAATATAAAAATCGTAAGTGTATACTACAAAATACAGATAAAAATTCTTGAGAACTCTTTGACGACCGATGTGGCGCGGTGGGCGGAGGTCCATCTGCGACGAAGAAGTTAGCGGATTCAATTCCCGCCTAGGTTACCGTATATTTTAAGAATAAATAGAAAATAAATAGTATGCCATCCAAAGAAAGGAAACAATACAGGCAGACTGCTTAGAATAGAGGAATTATAAAGGGTGACCTTATTGCTGTGAACGATCTCTTTGGATACTGGAACGTTTGGACTGGACAAGGAAGAAGAATAATTGAATAAATATTACATTTATTAAAAACAAGCGACCCGCCCCGGCTTTGCACGGTTTTATTATAAGTATATAAACCTTTCTCTTGAATCACTCTATCTATTAAAAAAAACCGCATCAAAATCTGTTGCGTAGTTTTAAAGATTTAAGCATTCAAAGGGACATAAGGACATAGGAACAGAAAAAGCGACTTTGTTTTATATGTACTATGTAGTGAAGAGCACAAATGCACTACAAATTATCATTTACTTTTCCAACCTTAATAAAACAAACTGACATAAACATAAAATAAGGTATTTTAACAACGATAGATTATGATGGTGAATCATTTTGCTTGAATTTTTAAATGATAATACATTTTTGGAAGGTAAAAAATAGGCTATGCCCTTTTCAGCAAAAAATAAAACTCTTGGTTACCTAGATTAGTTATAGGGCACAATATCGCCCAAATTCTATTTCTAAGATATTGGAGAGAAGATCTATTACTGCCAGCAAATAATTTGAAGTCAAAGCTAGATTTAGCAACAAAGTAGACATCTTCCATTCTATAAATAGGAGGCGCCAGTGGTTCAAATACCAACACTGATCCTTCAATGCCTTTTAGACGTTCCGTTGTTTTACCACGCTCTTGACGAATGAACACGATGTAAATAGCTTTGTAACACAACCGCCATGTCGTCGACGTATAATAAGCTTAGATCTTTCTATTTCTGTTAGTAATGCAACAAAAGTTCACGTCCTGGAATTTTACAGGAGATAATGCTGAACGTCATCAAGCCCCAAGCTAAGCAGAGCTTGTGTACTAGAATTTTCTTGGATATCCTCTCTTGAAGGATATGATTCGTATACATAGTAAAATATCTATCTACGTCGTATAATGTACTAGCGACCCGCCCCGGCTTTGCACGGTTTTATTATACGTATAAACCTTCCTCTTGAATCACTCTATCTATTTAAAAAAACCGCATCAAAATCCGTTGCGTAGTTTTAAAGATTTAAGCGTTCAAAGGGACATAATGACATAGGGACAGAGAAAGCGACTTTATTTTATACTATGTAGTGATGATTATCTCAGTACAATTACAACTACACTGTATCTTTATATTAGGTCCAATAAAGACTCCATTACGACTTTTTATACCATTTATTCCCTACTTACCATATAACTACGAGATTAAAAATAAATATTTGAGCGTCCGAGAGGCGGTGAGTATTTAGCACAGCGCTTCAGCATTGCCATACAGCGTGGTGATGCAGCCAGTGTCTTGGGGACGCTTTCGACTGGTATTGACATGGATCAATTGAGCTACCTCTAGACTGTTTGCAACCGTTTGCAGTTATTATTATTAACTCATTTATTTCAGATTAAAATCCATAGCATTACATACAAACAAATTAATTTAAATGTCACATTCAGATATAAATATAATTAAATAATAATAATATACATACAATAATTAAGTTTTAAACAATTCAGTGGTCAAATTTAAATGGGATTTAACAATGGCATTTGCCCATTGTTATAGTCATCCATTTATATTGAATGGGACAGTCCAGACGCGATACAATCATTTTCAGGATACTGTTGCTACTGGCTCGCGCACGCTGAAGTGCGACGCTGGGATGCGACTTTCTTGCAAATTATCGCGTGAAAGTCGTCCGTGCGTGCTTCCGCGAACATGCCAGAAGCGCTGCAAAAGCGAGGCAGCCTCATCAGCATCCTGAAAATATTATTGTACTGGACACGTAGAGCACTGGCCGCCCGGCGGGTGCAGTTAAGCCAAAGGCTACTCGAGTAGAAGGACTGGCAGTAGGCCTTAAACAGAGTTATCTTCACTTCTCTCGAGCAGCGTGCAAACCTGCGGGCGATCATGTTTCCCCGTACGGCCAGAGCTCTACGCTCCCTTTCAATGTTTGCATCATCACTTAGCGACTCATTCACAATATGTCCTAGATATTTACAGGAATCAACAACCTTCAGAGCCGCACCATTGAGCACTATGGGCGGGACATGCATTGGCTTTACATTTCCGCTTTTGAATACAAGTAATTCACTCTTTTTGGAATTGTATGTCAGCCCATGCCCCTCCGCATATTTCTCGCAAATATTTACAAGTTTTTGAATAGAGCCCACCGATGGACCCAGCAGCACCATATCGTCTGCGTAACTAATGTTGTTCAGACAAACATTATCAACAAAACAACCTGTATGTGTGCTGCTGAGTTCACCGATGAGCTCATTTACATACAAATTAAAAAGTAGAGCTGAAGTTATTCTGCCCTGCCGCACTCCGCACTCCAAGCTATACTCCTCAGATAGAGCGCCGCCCCACCTCACCTGATTTTTCTGACCTTTGTACCAATATTTCAAGATAGCCCACTACTTCAGCCGGTACATTCCGGCTCCCCAGCTTTTCCCAAAGCTTTTGATACAAAACTGTATCAAAAGCTTTGCAGTAAGCTCACTTATTTGATTTGTTTATAAGTACTGTCATTAGTAGTTTCATTAGTTTCTATTCCTTGATTGTAATATCCGTGGTTAGTAAAGTTTATAATTTTAAAAAAGGTACGGATTCAATCCTTGCTAATGGAATTCAAAACTCAATCAGCTCACCTATGACGATATTCCATATTCCATCACAATGAGGATCATTAGTGCACGCCGGGGTTAGAACCCACAATAACGCCGCGGGAGCTGCATTGTAACGCTCGTCATAAGAGTTGTTTGTTTACTTCTAATGGATTTCCGTTCGAATCGATTACTATAACACTTTGGAAATTGTGGTCACGAAGTTTTTGATCGAAGCGTCTTAATGTCGAATAAAATTATTAGATTAGTTTTTGAAAGGGAATGATCGATGAATGAAAATTCGTGATGTTTAGCTAAATTCAATGATTCTTTGCATCAAATCAAATCATTTATTTGCTATAATTTGCTATTCATATTATTATTATAATATTATTATTTGCTATTTATCACTTTTACGATACAATCTTCAACTTCAATTTATTGGTTAATAAAATAGACAAATAATGCTGGACAACTTAATCAGTATCATCTAGCCCCAAGTTAAGCAGAGTTGAGTTATGAGTGGCTTAGAATAGAAAATAAAAAAAAAGTATGAACAAACTGCAGACGGTTACAAACAGTTTAGAGGTACCTAGCTCAACTTATTCTAAAAATTTGTTTTATAATAAAATAAATAAATATCAGAACAAACATCTGCAGATATTACAAACACCTATCCCGAGGCGAGAATTGAACCCGAAGTGCCACAGAGGCTTTCGAGTGACAAAAAATTATAGGCTAAAGAAAATACTAGGTAACATTTTTCAAACAGCTATCATGTTCCTAAAACCCGTCAGTTTTAAGTCTCTTTTTAGGCTTTTAAAAAGCTGCATATCACGTTTAATATTCATCTTGCTAAATTACAAATTGAAGTGGTCTGGAACTCCTGTAAAATGCACGGGCATGTCGCATGTCGAAAAAGTGAAAAAGCTCGCACACAGGACTCAAAAGATTGTTGTCTCTTATATTTGTTAGGGTTGTCAATCGAATAAGCACGGCTATTATTTATAATTGAGCTGCTGGGCTGTATTTCTATTTAGATATTACTATCCTCAATTACGCAATAATAACCAAAGCGTAAAAATCCACCGTACTATGGTTTCCCGTCACATGGCGCCGCTACAGCCTTCGAATGTATGCTACAGGAATTTGACCAGTTTTCATGTTTATTTTCTAACACCTTCAATTCGGCCACTAATCAGCCCGCCAAGCGTGGAAACCCCCCTTGTACTAAGTACTTTTAAATAATCATAAAGCTCGTCGTGTAAACCCTATTTTTTCGTCGTCGTGTTTTTTTCACTAGGTCTGAGTGTGGTTCCGCCTTTCTTTTAGTCTGGATGCAGTAATTTGAAGAGTAGGGTTGCTGTCGAATTAAAATCGAGGGTTGTAGCTTTTCACGTGATTTTTAATTTTTATTACATGAATAGTGTCTGCTGTGGGTATAGTCAAGCGAGAGCCAGTCCTTTATCCTACTAATTCTATGGATCAATTGAGCTACCTTTAGACTGTTTGCAACCGTCTGCAGTTAGCTCAATGGTTTCAATTGTATATACTAGTTGTAATTTTTGTTGTTAATAAAATAGACTGATTCTAGTAGGAATCAGTCTATCAGTATAAACCTGAAAGATTTAATAATGATTGATGGATGGATAGATGGATGAATGTGTGTTACTCTTTCACGCAAAAACTACTGAACGGTTATGGATGAATTTTGGCACAGATATAATATAGTCTGGATTAACACATAGGTATATTTTATCCCGGAATTCCCACGGGAACGGGAATTACAGCGGGTGAAACCGCGAGGCGCTGCTAGTTCTGCATAAAATGTAGTTTTGAGCTTTATGTAAGTGGTGTGGAACGGTTATAGTACAAAAAACTAATATTGAAAAATACTGACCGCTTATTAAAAAAAGTCGTTTCTTTCAAAGGAGGTTCTAAATTTAATTAAAGAAATTGTCTGTTATCTCAAAACTTTTGTATAAGTAAATACATAGTATGAAAGAAATTCGCTTTCCGCTATCTGTCTGTCTGTCCCTATGTATACTTAAATCTTCATAACTGGTAACGGATTTTGATGCGGTTTTTTATATTAAAGAGTAAAGTATCTAAGTGCGAAGTCGGGGCGGTTCGCTAGTAATCCGTATATTGGTCCCATATTTTATCTAATAATGCGTATTTTACTGACTAATGACTATATTCTCATTTTTGCTATAAAGTACTTGAAGAAATTGGTTTATTTGGTTAAATTATTGTTTTTAAAGACAACCAGTATTTTTGATGCTCGTGGCTTGTATGCCACAGGAAAATGGCTCTTCTGCGAGCATCATCGTCATCGTACTAACACAAAGTTTCAACCTTTCACCATACAATACGTACCTACAATACGTTATTTCAATTTTCATTTTCTGCTTCATCCCCAAAATCCCCTTTTCATTCCGCTGAAGCATTGTGCAGTGATAATGCGAAGGCGGCGAGGCGAGAGCTTCTCGAGAGCAACCCTTATCTTCTTATTGTGAGGTGGCGTGCGCCAGGGCGATGTATTAGGACGGCTATTGTATTTTATGTATGCGATAGACATAGAGTTTTGGTGGTATTGCGTGTTTTGAAGGGGTTTTGGCTGGTTTGCCGGATTCTGGAGTTACTAAGTTACCCCATTGGTATCTTATTACAGTGTTATTTCCGTGTTACTTGATTATAAGAAATAAATTCCATGAATTTAGTTTATGGACACTATACCTACTCACATAAACAGCGTGTCCCTCGATAGTCAATCCCCAACAATATTATTAATTCTTACAAAATACATACCTAAAGAAGCTGAGTCTTGCTTTTAATTCCAAGGCAGCCAAATTTCTCAAATTGTTGAATTTTTATTAACTCAAAAATATAAAATATTTTGGTAGGTATGGGGTAATTTAAACCTGTCGTAAAAATAGAACGTCAAAGTCCACGCAACAAACTCTGGCATCATCAACATGGCTAATGACTAATGCAGTTTCCCTGTGCATTTTGTATTTAGCATTGAACAGTAAAATGCATTTGTCGCTTACACAAGTTGCCAATTAGAATGTTGCTCCTCTATGTTGGTTTGTGCGAAAGTTTTGTTAGCAATCATCATTGATTACACTGACATCTTAGGTAATGTGGTAAGGTACATTGTAGGTATATTTAGGTATCGCAAGTAATGGGACGGAAATCAGTGTAAAACCTAGTAAAAGGAAAAATTCGTCGCTGGTTTCACTTTATCATCATCATTATCAACCTATAATAGTCCACTGCTGGTCTTAGGCTTCCCCTTATAAGAAAGGCCATAGCGCACTGTCTTCAAAAAACTTCAATAATAATAATAATAATAATTCCGGACAGTCCACACAATATTTTGTACTTGTACATTCTTGAATTTGTCCTAAGCAAACTTAGCTTATCTTTAGATAAATGAAACATTTTAAAAGCTTTTAGCTAAGACTGAGCAGCCTATGAAATCAAAACGCATTATTTAATTCCTCATAATAAATAGCCCCAAGTAGCAATTCTAGCGTGATAGAATCCACCATTGTTTGGCTGACACCTATTAGAAATAACCACCAAAGTGGCCTGCCTTAGACAATGGACTAGACAATCAATTTAATAACATAATAAATATCTGTAGCAATAGAATACCATAACTCATAACATAATGAAGGAAACAATAGAACAATATTTAAAGATATCAGATCACAAGATATAGGAGGTATGGCATTCTGTAACTTAGATACAAGAGGAGGTAGATAATTCTGGTTTTAACTTTTGTTCGTCGCATTTTCTAATGATTTATATATGTATCTGAATAAAAATATATAATTAGGAATCATCATCATCATCGTCATCAGACCATATCAGTCCTCTAATGGACATATACCTCCTTTAATGAACACCATACCGCAATGAATAATACAATTAAATTAACATTAAAAATGTAATAAGCCATTTTAGGTCCATTATTTTTGTTAGTGATCTGTCTCAAAATCAATGTTAAAATAAATAATTCTAAAGTTTTTAGATCTAATAATTTATTTCTTATTTGTCCTATTGTTCTCCTGTGTTTTGTATAATTCCTTTCGACTCAATGAGATGAAGGTTCACGACGTTGAATCAAATAGCTGATCAGTTAGTGAATGACTATCAGATCTCGAGATATGATATCTCAAACACTGGTTTCCTGAACTATCACGAGACGTATGCTATCGGTAATTCCATCTTTAGTAGCGAGGGTACCAGCCAAAGATGTCATATCTTAGATGCGGCAGGATGCTGGTAGACTGGATAGTTTCAATAAGAATTGGATGACTCTAGGCTCTGTCTATATTATTTTATCTTTCTTTATTTTTCGTTAACCTTCTAATCACTACATAGTATAAAACAAAGTCGCTTTTTCTGTCCATATGTCCCTTTGACTGCTTAAATCTTGAAAACTACGCAACGGATCTTGAAGCGGTTTTTTTAATAGATAGAGTGATTCAAGAGGAAGGTTTATACGTATAATAAAACCGTGCGAAGCCGAGGCGGGTCGCTAGTATTATATAACCGAAAGTTGGTATGGACATATGTTACTCTTTCACGCAAAAACTACGTGCTGAAATTTTGAATAGACTTAGTTCTAGCCCTTACATAACACATAGGATACTTTTTATCCCATAAATCTAGTTAGCATGACTTGAAAATACCTTTAAAATGTTTACATAGAAACAACGCGTGCGAAGCTACGGTATATATTCGTTTTATATTATCTTTTTCTTTTTACTATACATAGAAAACACCCAGAACCAAGGAGCAAATATTTGTAGATCGTGTAAAATTTTGTCTCAAAGCGTAAATCGAACCCGCAACACTACACAACTCTCAACGTGCGTGTTGATATCTATTATGTAGATTTCACAATACAATTGTGTTAGCATTGTATGAGACACATAAGTTATACACTTGCTAGTGGTTTCTATTTAGCCTCTTCCAATAGTGGACAAAAATTTAAGCGAAGGGGGAAATCAATTATCACTTTATTTCTTAGATTATTTTAATTATTATGTACCTATAGTTTAAATTTGACTTGTCTAAGTGCTTATTTTGTAAGCTTAAAGAAATAAAGATATTGATTTACTGGTATATAATACCGGAGGTACATGTATTCTTTTTCACATTTTCTCATCCAACACATCTTTCTTTTTCGCTGCATTAGTTATTTCGCTATGCAGCAACCAAATTACTCAGATCCCTTGGAATAAGCACGAATCGTTTGTTCTGTTTAGGCTGTGTGTGAGTTGGGAGGTCTACAAGCTTTGGGCGTGGAGTATGCAGAAACAAAGGACCTATTGCTTGCTTTCCGTTGGCACAATATAGAGCTTAGACAGAGAGAACAAATAGAATAGTTTTTGTAGAAAATCTGGGAGTGAATAAGCTGTTTTATAGTGCTTTCTTACTTTAACTTATGTAAGAAGAAAGTTTGTACGTTACGGTAGGAATCAGGTTAAAATTTAGACGTAGTTCTAGCTTTTCATACGTTTTCATAGAAACAACGCGTGCGAAGTCATATACTATTAGTAAATAAAAATACCGTAACGAATGGAGATCCATAAAAAACACAGCTTGATTCTTCAGTGCTTGAGTAAAAAGAGGACTTTTGATCCGTTCTAGAACGCAATGGATGAGTACCCTTTGCTTTATGCCCAACTAGCAGCGCCCCGCGGTTTCACCCGCGGTAATTCTCGTTTCCGTGAGAGTTCCGGGATAAAATAAAGCCTATGTGTTATTCCAGACTATAACCTATCTCTGAGCCAAATTTCATCTATATCCATTCAGTAGTTTTTGCGTGAAAGAGTAACAAACATCCATATTTACAAACTTTAGCGATTATAATATTATTAGGATTTGTATGTGACCAAAGCTACTGTACCTATAACCAATATCCATCGCTGCTTTTGCAACCAATCTCTCTCATTTTCACCTATTACAAGTATGAAGAAGACTTCTGATCCGTTCTAGAAAGCGATGGATGAGTACCCTTTGCGTTGTACCATATTTGTATGTGACCAAAGCTACTGTATCATCAATACATCGTTGCTTTTGCAACCAAGCCCTCTCATTTGCGCCTCTTAAAAAATGCAAGCACCAGCCAGCAATTCCAATGTTTGTCGCCGAGAAATGCTTCCGCAAATACTTTACTGTTAACTTTCAAACATCCAAGTTTGCTTTGCGGTTTTTCTCGCATTCCAAAGCATTCTAGCAAATAGTTAAGAAGCTTTCGTTTTCGTTCCATCATTTACCTACTTTAGTCAGTTTTCTTTAGTTTCCTTTGTTTTTCTGTACTCTGACTAAATTCAGTTTGTAGAGTTTATTTTCTTTAGTTTTCTGAGCTTTAAATAAAGTCTAAAATTTTTCTCTTACATTTTTTTCCATGTATAGAGGTAATGCTTGTTTTTCACGACTATTTCGTAAAATCATTACGATATCCTACATTTTAGCAGTAAAACAAATTCCCCTAAATCAAACAAAGAACACAGTTAGCTCAATGGTTTCAATTGTAAATACTAGTTGTAATAAAAAATTTCTATTCCTTTGCTTGTAATTTTCGTTGTTAATAAAGTATAATAATAAGAACACTAGACTTCCGTATAAAACACCAGCAACAAATATAGTTATTTCATTTCATCAAACACGCGAGCAAAAAACCCCAAAAATGCCATGTAGCGATGACATTCGGAAAATCCTGTAGCCTCTCGGATTATGTGGAATACGGGAGATGAGAGGAAAAATCGCGAAACACCGGAGCAGACACAAAAGGTTCGACACTCTTACCCCTTGCCACCTGGCGAGCCACCGAAGAAGAAAAAGATGGAGGTGCTTTGTAATCCGGTAAATCTGTTTCTTTTATATGTTTCTTTGTTGTTGTTTGGGATCATCTCGCTCTTTTTAAGTGAAAGTTGGAATACGATTTGAATTACATTAGATGTAATAGATACAATGGAGTTACCAGTTGGTGCGATGGAGAAATTAAGAGTTTTTTCACTTCAAGACTGTGTCAGCTGTTTGAAGACATGCTAAATTAAAGTGAAGAGATATATGCATAACTAGTATCATTAGTGATGATCACTGATCTTTAAATAAGTAATGTTCGTAGAGTACAGCTATAAGTTAACGAATACAGAGGAAATGAATAGAGAGGAACCTCTTTATAGCTAAACTTGTAAGTAAAAACTATAACAAAGGTAGTAAACATAAGTCCTCAAAGTTCAAACGCTTCAAAAGTTGTTTCACAGTTGTTCCAACTTACAAAACAGTGTTATTGCTAACTCTTCACCGCATTTACCACCTTCGCGCGTTCATTAGTCTCAACCCCTCAAGTGGGTCGCCCCCCTGACCCCACGACCCCCGGGGGGTGTAGGGTGATGAGTGCGGAGTCAGGCGCGTTCGTGACCCCGCATCGGGGAATGACCAATCTCGGCTGAGACTTGCTTGTTTGTTGAAGAAAATGTGTGGAAAATATTGAAGTTTTTTGTTGGGTATATGGAATAATGTATTCTGGAGGAAGTATTTTGGGCATTTTAAGGGTTAGGTATTGTTGATTGGATCCGTGCAGCAAATAAGAAGGCTATAATTAATTAGTAAATGTATAGTAGATTGTTCCATGTGAAAAAAATAGCTTTGAAACGTTTCCATAGAAACAATATGTACTTCGCGTTCTGGTGACGTCTTAGATTTTTCGGAGTTATAATTGTACATATTTGATGTAATTAGTCGTTATTGTTTCAATCTGTGATGTTATTAGTTTGATTAATAATAAAATGTTATCTACTGGTATACTAGTACCTATTCTAATAATCATCATTCAAGCTTCATGCAGCCAGTGTTTTGCGGGAACGCTTCCGACTAGTATTGGCATTAGAGCTGCCTTTAGACTGTTTACAACCGTCTGCAGTTGGTAGCTCAATGGTTTCAATTCTATTAACTAGTTTAAGTTTATTCTATTCCTTGATTGTAATTTTCGGTGGGCGTCAACATAGTTTGGTGGCCACCAAGAGCAACTTCGTATCTCTTATAAAACTACTACAGATGCATTAAAAAAATGCTTACGATATGTTTAACAAATTGTACGTGTGAATTTTGGAAATTCCTTTGTTTAACGGAATTATAAGATAAAATAAGTGGGGTACCACTTTAGATGCTGTTTGCGCCTTAATAAAGTTTTTAGTCGATGGTTTCCACCGCAAGTTTCGAGTCTTTAGTCTATGGTTTCCACCACAAGTCTTCAAGGGCCCCTGAATTGGGAGCATGCACTATCTTAGGATCAGATGTCGGAGTCATGTCGGCTCGAGCACCTCGCGACTCGAGAACCTTAGGCGAGGGTGTTTGAAACAGCGGCCGTTAGTTGACGGACGACAGATTTCCAGACAGGTGGTTTAGAAATTACTGAGGTCTTAAAAGGCTACAGTTGACTTGAGCTTTTACTGTGGACAAAATAAGTGTAGAGGTATATATCGTTTTGATACCAGTAATAATAAATTTTCATCTGAATTTTGTTCAGCATTTTTTTGGGTTCCGTACCCGAAGGTTACGAGGGTAAAAACAAGACCCTATTAGTATTAAGGCTCCGCTGTGCAGTCTATCCTCTAGTTCTCCGTTTGTCACCAGATATGAGATCAGACCACTGTCTGATCCTACAATATTGATTTTTTTGATTTATTTTTAAAAGAATCTTAATAATAATAAAATACATAACACTCTATAAACCCGTAGGGGTTTGACTCGTTGTGTTACATTCCTCGGTTTTATAAAATTTAAAAAAATAACCCATCTACGTACTTCCGTATAAACGGAGAAACCGTGATAGTTAGACAGTTGAAATTTTCGCAGATTATGTATTTTTGTTACCGCTATAATAAAAATACAGAATAAAATAATATTTAAGACCCATGGGAACCCCTTTTAATATTTTTTTACTTTTTTATAGATAATGTTACACGTCACCCTTGGTGCAGGAGTCCGAGTCACACTTGGCCGGTTATATTAGGTACATATTTAGGAAATAAATCTAATTTTACATTTTTGAATGAATATAGATTGTATGATATAAAATCATTCAATCTTTATAAATGTTTTAATAATTTCAGCCCATTTTATCCAATACTATCTACCTGAATGGGAAAATAATAATAATAATAATTCCGGACAATCCACACAGCATCATCTGGCCCCAAGCTAAGCAAATAAGCGCTGACGTCAAATGACGGCCACCGTAATCTCTAAAACACACCAAAAGCACCAGCGAATACTCGAGGACTACTCTCGACTTTGTCCGATAGACTTTGAAGGCAAGTGAGTCTCGAGACTTGAAATATGGTCCTTTAACATTCCCAAACGGTGAAGGGGATCCGTTCATAACGCGTATAGGTACCTAGAGAGATACAAACAAACCTGTAAATTTTATTTTAAAACGTTATTCGGCGACGGCTTTTCTGAAATCTATAAACTGACTTTTAAATTGCTAAAAGCAAAAATGAGAACTTCATCAAAGTAGAAAGGGAGTTAAATGTGCCATCTTAAAACCAAAACTACAATTCAGATCCAATTTATATGGGATCGCATGAAAAGCACTAGCTTTCTATTAAAAAAAGAATCATCAAACTGGATGGTATAAATCTGAACACAGTTAAATATGTATAACAGTAGAATTGAGAAACTACTCTTGTTTTGAAGTCGGTTGTAAATAGGTAGGTACATTTCGGAAACACCATCGCAAACCGTTTATATCTTTTGAATATATTATAGCGTCCGTTTTCAATTTCAAAAACGTTTCGTGAACTTACAACTTAGATAAAACTAAGTACACCACAGTATCACTTACACTACAAATACCTAATGAGGTTTATAGCAGAACTATCACCTGCCCGCGGTTTCACATGCATTATTTCTATGGAAACGTTTCACTGCTAAATCTATCCAGTGGGAACTGACTTACGGGATGAAAAGTCCTATGTGTTATTCCTGGGCTAGAATTTAAGCCTGATCTGTTCAGTAGTTTTTGCATAAAAGAGAAACAAACATACATCCACACATCTATACGTCCATACATCCAAACAAAGTTTCGCATAATATTAGTGAAAATCTATCTACATTATGTATATGTTACTTTGATTAAAAATTCAGCTAGAGTGCTCTCTTAAGAATTTAAATTTACTGCCTTTTAGCACTCTTCATTGTTCAACTATTCTAACACCATTGAAGAGTCAATGGTATATTACTTTAGCTTTCATTTCTCACATAAATCAGCTGCCCACTATATTGCCACCATACCATTTTGTCAATACCATGCTAAATCTGTCCACTCACAGCCATTTTCGAAGGGCTATTCACATGCATTTCACTTCTAAGATCTATGGACAAATACCTTTACTCCGGTCTTTGAATAGATACCTGAATAGATGGGCTTAATGCAGTGGAGTGTGAGTAAACGGAAGTCTTTTGTCGTAAATTGAAATGTATTGACATTGTAATAGACAGGTTATTTGTTTGGCGGGACGGTTTCCGGGTGCTGCTTTCTCGGATAAAGTTTTAAGCTTACTTATTGAAGTTGAGTTAATTCTTTAGGATAAGAATGTCAACTACCTACAGTCAAATAAAAAAAAACTTCAAGATTTCCTTTCATATATTCACATAATTGAAAGGGTTTCCAATTTTTATGTGTATTTATCCATTTGGATGTGGGATTATTTAGGTACATACTTAATCATAGCTAATCATAAATGAAAAATAGAAGCTCTAAAACTCAAAACAGTTTATAAAAAATGCTAATTTTATTCAATCCCATTTTTAAGCCATACTAACTTATTGCATATAATGACTTCTAGAGTACCTACAAATAATCTATTTAAATAAGTCGATGATATTGGTAGTTTAGTTCAAAAACAAATTAACAAACGAAACAAATACTTTTTTTTGCGAATAAACAATACGTTTATTCGCAAAAAAAAGTACCTACCTAATTTTACTCGTTTTCTTCTTTTAAAGGGTTTCTTAATAACGAATGCGGAAACTCTCCTACACAAGATAAGAATACCTACCAAATAAGCCGAGAATCGCGAAAACCGTGAACAATCCGCGAATAGGGAAAAGACACATGTCGCAAAGGGCGGAGCGAAGGGGTACGTATCACTTCGGCTTTCTATAAGGAAAATGGCTTATATTTTTCTGTCACATTGCCGAAATTTTCTATGTAATGAAATGTTTTGGTAACTAAGAAATAACAGTTTTTTTTATTGAAACAAACGAATATGAAATATCGTCATAATTGAGCTGATTGAATTTTAATTCATTAGCAAGGACTGAATTTGTAGTTTTTGTTATTGACATTTCATTTTACTTTAATAACAACGAAAACTTCAAAGATCAATCAAGGAATAGAAACAAATTTAAAATAAAATTAAAAAATAAATAAAAATAATTTATTTCAAGCAGTAGGTACAGCTCATATAAGGAAAAATAACACAGAAAGACCCTGATAGAAAGATATTTTTAATTTAAAAAATTGAGCTAACTGCAGACTGATGCAGACAGTCTAGTCTAGCTAGAGGTACTTAGCTCAACTGATTCTCGTCTAACTCTATAAAAATGCCTGTGTGTGTGTTACAAGATTATCTGTAAATTGCTCATAAACAGAATGATGACTTTGAAACAGGTTTGAATGTCATAAAATCGATATAATCTAAGGCTGTGTCCCCAGTAGGCAAACTGTGAGCGGCCGACTGAGTGAGCCGCCAATTTTTGGCGAACAGCTACAAACTCAGATCAGTTTGCGTGCGTATCGCAAGCAAAGGAACCCGCGAGTCGCCGATGATTTATGGTCCGATATGTTCATGCAAGTTTAGCTCTTTTGATTTGTTTTTGGTTTAGTTTGCACCTGAAAAGAGCCTAGTACAAAATACTCCAATCTATTCTAGCTTGAATCAGCGCTAGAAGACTAGAAAACTAGATATTTTCTGATGGAATATTTATTTTCTAAACTTTTAAAATTCTTCCGCTAAAACAATTTTAATCCAAATTCTAGTCAAAACTCAAGAAAATTGTCTAATTTACTTCAGATCTCAAAGGTCTCTTAGACTCTAAATGCAGTCTGAGACTTTGCAAACTTCAACTGCCTAGAGCCTGGCTTATAAGGAAAATCACAAACCTATCATTAGGCATATTTCTCACAAATACGAGTAAAGTAATTTCTGCGAAGACACTGTTCTAATTGTAGGTGTTGAGCCTCTGGAATGTACTGGGTAAGTGCTATAACTGTCTTTTAAGTAGCTACTAACTAGCTAAGTAGCATTCAGTTAGTTTTAATTATTGCTTTGAGTTAAAACTCGGGTTGGAACTTAAAAGTCAAGTGGTAGAGTTATGTTTCATTGCATCGCGCGAGAACATGTCAACGTGGGGAAATAGTTTTGAGAAAAAATTCTGTGTAAGAGCGTCAAAAACATTACCAAATATAAAACACAAGTTAGAGTAAAAACTGCATCAAAATAAAAAAAAATGCAAGTAAAGAAATGTAAAAATAGAGTTACTTTTATAACGTTTTACATTTAAGTTATGCCTAAATTATAGCAAAAAAACTTTGCACGTTATTCACTCAGCACTTAACCTAGTTAATTCAGGTTTTTAAATTTTAATTAAGAATCCGGAATCAAAAATACACAAATGCTTCTGGAATTATTAATGACCACTTATAAAAAGACAGCTGTAGTAAACTCATCGGTTGATAATTAAATACGATAAATTAACCATTCATTGAAAACAAGATTATGAGTAAAAGGAAAAATAAAATTAAGACAAATAGCAATCGATAAAGGTAATTTGTACGTAAGTTGTAACTTATTTATTATCTTAATTTGGTAAGTAGGTAAAGCCCTACATTGCAAGTTTTACTGTTTTGCATGAGAAAAAAAAAAGGTTAATATTATTTTAATCAAAAAAATTAATCTGGAATATTTATACAGCACCATTTAGCCCCAAGCTAAGCAGCGTTGTGTCATGGGTTGATTAGATTACCTACCCAGAGCTACGCACCCAAAGCTCAGTACCTACTAAATACTAATGATTACTGAGTAAAATTTATACGAATCTTTACATAGGTACCTAGATTGATATTTTCTATTTCACATAGAAAATATTAGTATTTTATCTACCTCGGGCAAATAGTGTTAGGGAAATAAATTTATGTAATGTTACCCGGATAAGTATCTCCACAGCACAGGGTATCCTAGTGTAGAGATCAAAGTGAAATCACCATTAATAGTCTCTATATAATTAGCAATAACAAGAATAATATCAAGTCAATGTGATTATGTTTTATGTATGTATTTTTGATCAATAAATTTACTTTAAAAAAAAAAAAAAAAAAAAAAGTTTGTTTCCAGTCTGCCCTCTAGCCAAAAAGAAAATTTCGGGAATACCTTTTTAGTGACTTTTGTGCATGGCAACATCTCTCAGGAACTTCGTGATATATCCGCTTAAACTGTGAGAATAATGCAAATGAGTCTTAACCGAATCAAATAAGTAAATGAGTCTGCTTCAAAGTACCGAACGAGGTCAAGGGAGGTCAAGTTCGGCACGTAAGCGCTCATTAGGGAGATCGATGTTCGTGGAGTTGTGAATGGGGTAGAGTTTATTGGATGCGGCATTTTTAAAGCATCTGCAGCCTATTGCATGCCTCCTTTTAAGCACTTTGTCGGTAATGATCATACCCGGGTTGTTCTCAAAATTGGATCTACCATAATTCACATGGCATTCTTATGTAACGTTACTCACTCATGAAAATGTTACTCACATGTAACATAAAAGTGAGTTAGAAAGTTGTTCAAGATTACGTAGCGTGTTCAGGTTTTTTTTTATATTTTATAAAACAAAAAAAAACAAAACAATAATTTGGAAGTATAAAAAAAGAACATTGCGAGTACGAGCATGGGAATATGTGACAAAATACTGTAAAAGTAACAAACATGTAACAAACTCGAATGTCTTTACAGTGGTGAGATACGTACGTAGAAAAACTGGATTGAAATATACCACCTCCATTGCATTTTTCTCCTTTCCCAACATTTGCCATGAAGTTGAGAACCGTTCACAACTCCACGTAAGTGTTTACAACATGAAATATTAATATAGCCGTCTAATTGAGTAGTTTGCCGGTTTCGAACGTCTGACGGTGTTTTAGCACTTTTGTTTTATTAGTTTTAGGGTTCCGGACTATAATGGTAGGTTTACTTAAGGTGGAACTACCTAAAACACGCACAGGCTACTTACACCTTCTACTTTTTTGGAGAATAGTTTTTTTTTTATGGCAACGTAGAGTTACGTCTCATTCATGTGACGTTACGGAACGTTATCGGATAAAACTTGTGCAAAAAGAGTAAATTCAGAATTTTCTAATACGTTAATAAATTAATAGCAGCGATGTTTTTCAATGGAAGAAAAAGAGAAGGAGATTAGTTACGCCAAGTGTTTGTGGGATTAAAACGAAAACTATAACACAGGACAATCAGATGAAGAATTATTTAACAGTTAGTTTTGTGTTTTGTTTTTTACAGTCTCCAGAAGACAGAGTTGTTTTTTACAGTCCCAAGAAAAAAATTGAGATATACATTAAATAATTCAAATGAATATCTCAATTTTTCTCAAAAGGTTTAATTAAAAAAGTAAAAACGACATCTAGTAATGGCACTAATATATTTTTTTTAGAATCTAAGCCATTTCCAGAAGGCAGAGTGCCCAGAATGCTGTCAGCATTGCCACATTGAATGGCAAAGCTAATTTGTTGACTGAAATAGAAGCCAGCATTCCAATTACTGTGGACTCTATGAGGATTTTGGTAAGAATCAGGACTCCAAAGACCAATAGTTTCCATCCAAACGGGTTCAAATAGGTAACCTCGATAAATTCGAGTATCTTCGTTTGAGGGACTCCGCTGATATTAATGAAGGTTTTCTCTGAATATACATTACAATATTTTCGCACATAGGTACATTCTCTATCCTTTGGCTGGATGGATACAAATTCAATATGGAATCGACTGTTGAACCGAATTTCCAATCAACTCCAAAAAGTCACATGCACCTACTAAAAACACACGGAACTATGATCTCTATAATCCTCGAGAGACAGTGTTGTTTTCCTTGAAGTTTCTGGTAGTTATACTGTATTGTTGGTAGACAATGATAAGAACGCATTAAGGGGTAAGGTGAGGTAAGCATGTGTGGGGTAAGTGGGCGTGTGTGGGGAAAAATCGCGTTTTTCCACAGAATCTTGTACTGCGATTGGAGAAGATGCGACGTATGTAGGAGGGATGTGTGGAATCATATCCTCCATATACTTACATGTATTTACAGCCAATGATGGAAACAGAAAAATCACATAGGTTTTAGGTGTGAAACGAAAAAGCTCGTGAAATATGTGAGAACCCATTGCTCAATACTAAGATTAGGTATCCGCAGATATACGATTTGTGGCATAGTGGGATAAGGTCTGCTTTCAACGCAGGAGTTTGCGGGTTCGATACCCGCCTTGGGACAAATCTTTGGCACAATCTGCAGATATTTGTTCCAGATGATCTGGGTGCATGTATTGTATTATAAAAAATATATACTGTACTGTTTATGATATCAAGCATATCAGTTTTCTTGTGCCTTTACCACAAAATCTACTTAGCTTGAGGCTAGGAAATGTGTGGATAACTGTGGATTGTCCAGCATGATCAAGGCATTTATAAATTAGCTATTAACCAAGGCAATACAAAAACTGTAACATTTTAATTTTTTTTTGTTATCACTTGTTAAGTACCGTAACTTGAAAAAGAAAACCACCCTGGTCTGTTAATTTAACTTAATTTTAACTTTGTTTGGCTTGCGGTTACTAACCGCAAGCCAAACAAAGTTATAGTTTTGAAAAAAATTTGGCTCAGCCTACCCACACTAAAACGCTTCTGCTATACCTACATATACATCTACATATAAACCTCGTATTAAAAACCTCTCAGCAATATCGGAGGCTTCGCGAAATCTCATATTTTTCATTCACTAGATGACATATCATAACGAATCATAATGCGCACTCTACTCTTCTAAAACCAAGTTTATGATTGTGTAGATAAGGTTGAGAGTAGTATGCGGACAATCCCTCCCGATTCCATACGATTTCACCCAGTAATGATTTGCCTAGTAATGAGGGAGACGCGCGAGTAATATTCTGAGAGGAAACCTGGATTTACGGATTGCTGGATAAGACATCATGAAGCTCTTCGAAATTCGAATAGCAGTTTAACCGCATGCAAAGAACGTAGGATTTGCAAATTCAAATTCAAAGTGATTTATTTCCTTTAGACCTTACAGGAGTCCTGGATATGTCAGAAAGTTCAACAATGATACATCAGAGAAATCAGAAAACTATAAAAGTCAAAAGTCGCTGAGGCTAACATCCGTACTTTGATCAAATTAATAATAATCTAGGGTCAATTTTGTCAAGAGAAAGAACTTTGTTGAAAATAATTTTAAACATTGATTCCTCAATTATTAGATAAGTAAATCATCTATCAAGTCCTGCTGCCGTATTGTCCAACTTGAAATTGATTATCAGTTAAATTTGAAATAGATTCAAATAGATTACGGTGGTACAATGGAAGTCAGGTTTCAAATTTCAATAATAAATCGACATCTGGGTGATTCTCCCGGGTTTCAAAAATACATGTCCGGCTCGAAAAATCATACAAAAAGTATCCCTAGCCCTTTGATTTTTTTTATGATAGTAGATTAGACAAAGATAATAGGGGAGGCCTTTTTTAGTTTTTTAATAATCTTATTTTAAATAAGTAAAAATAAATAAAATCCTTGGAAATTCTGACTTCCGTGGTGCGTCCGGACCTCATGTTCCTGTGTTAATAAATTTTTATATCATTTTCTGAAAACACTAGTACTAATTTACATAGGTTCACAATAACCCAGATAGTTACTTGCTTATTTGACGCTATTACTACGCAAAACTAAGCTTTAGTTGACAAGTTACAACGAGATAACTTCGCGTCCGTCGTTTAGCTCTGATTCCCCTGGTGCGCACTAATTCATTCATAAATGCTGTACTTTAACATCTGCGTAAATTGTTGTTAGATCGAGAGAAACTATCAGTCACGCCCCATCAGTGGTGTGTACAACAAGTGTGTAAGTTTCCACGTCACTCTGTTATTGCAGTACGTAATCACTTTCCGTGGCTTGGTATCTAGAAATTCTGATTACCATGTTGACTATAAATTTGTTTATGCTAATCCTATTGTTTTATTAATGATGATAATTCATGCCTTTTGTGTTCCTAATTTCGACTGCATATTTCAATGTAAAATAAACCAGCAAATTAAGAAAATTTCTAAGATTTTGTTATTTTTTTTGATTTCCGTGGTGTGATTTCCGTGGATTTTGCGGGTTCATTAACATCTCAATAATATTTTTTTACAGTTTTTATGATGTTTTTTAGGATAAAAGTTTATAATAAATACAAAATGAATAATTATAATATTTTTAATACAAAGATAAACATTGTTAGTATGATTTTTGTAAAAAGTTACTTGTATTTACAGTAATGATTTAAAGGTGTTTTTGTAAAAACGGATTAAAACTACAAACGTCAAATAATTGGTCCTTAGTTTAAAGAAGCTTAATAATCTACTTACTACCGAAAACACATATTTTTATTGATAAAACAACCCATATTTGATTTTGGTGATATAAATTCTGATTTCCGTGGACACCATATTTTTAAAATTGAATAAATCCGTAACCATAAAGCCAATAAAGTTCCCTTCACTACCAAAAAATTCAAAATTAAATCTTTATTTAGAATATACTATCATGATGGGCAATTTAAACAAAAAAAAATGTGCCACAGAAGTCAGACAAAAAACGAATTTTCGTAGAATCACCCATCTAATCCGATAAGGCCCCTAAACCGTCCTTCCAAGAATTGTGTCCCATCTAGTAATGCTGACATCCGTAGAGGAAAACGCTCGTTCTTCCGGAGTGTATTATTTGCTGTTATTGCTTCCATACGTCAAACAGCCTGTAAGCACTTACTGCTGCCATACTTAATCACACAGCGAGGAAAAAAATATTTACTTAAAATCACTACATAGTATAAAGGAAAAGGGAAAAGGTTAGGACGTGAAAAAATTGTGATTTCTATTTTGAAAAAACTCTCATTAGTTATTTCCTAAAAGGTAAATAATTAAGTTTAACTTTAAGAAATTATACTTACCATTTAACTGAGCTGAACTGAGAAGATCAGATAACCGTTAGAAAAGAAAAACAGAGTACTCACAAATTTGAAGTACAATTTACTCTACAACTTTAAACATCCAAAGTTCCATCTCATTACGAGCGACAAGGTATTTCAAAAGCATTGTCAAAGGTTACATTTTTCATAAAATACTTGTCAAAATGCCCGCTACAGGGCCGCCTCGGGGCATGTTGTAACGAGTGCCTTGTATGGAGACTCTTCACATGAAAGCCACTCGACGGCCATCTTTGTCTTACGTGGGTGGTTAGAAAGAGACGGTGGAAAGTGTGTGGGTAAGTTCCAGCTGCGTAGTTTACTAGAGGGTTCTGAAGATTTAAGACTAAGTTTCAGAGACCATTTTTTTTTACGCTTGCGCTCTGGGTTATTGGTTTCCGTCTCTTACTCACGATGTTTATAAACAGATTTGCCTTACCAAAATTTTAACTGTTAAACGGGTGTTGCGTGTATTTACCTGTTTTTCCCGACGACGACGTTTCGACAGGCTTACACACTCAAGGAATGATGATGGAGTCGAGTGAAATGATGAAGGTACTCAGTAATAATTTTATGTTCTAATAGCGTAAGATAAAAATAATGTTATTTTAAACAGTTCATTAAAAAAAGTAATTTTTTTTTATGCCAAGGTCTAATCAAAATGTTTTTAACTCAAAACTTAAGAAACCAAGAAAACTAAAATTAAAAAAAGGTTCACTAAAATGCGTTGTTACGAATAAATCCTTCTTTATTTGATAATTTTAAAACTGAAATTTGTTTTGTTTGCCTACAACTGCTGAACCCTATTTCGTGCGATATTCAGATACTCTCATATTTTCCCTTTACCCTCTGTTGAAGCGTTCTCGTACATAAAAGAGGATCTCAAGAAAATAATAACGGTACCTTTCAAAGGGCAACTTTTCCTTCGGTAGCTTTGATTTTCGAGTTGCCAAAGAATTTTGAAGCCACACAGAGAATTTGCTAGGATATTAAACCACAGACAGGGTTGGTGAGCAGGGTTGGTCAGTGACAGTTGGTTTTAGTCAAACTTTGGATAAATCTTATTTAGAATTTTTTATCAATTCTTATGAGAAGTAAAAACCTGAATAGATCCATCATGGATCAAATCAATGGATCTATTCAGTTTTTTATTTCTTATAACAATCGATTCAATCTGCATCGAGCCCCGTTTTCTGCTAGACAGAGGTAGCAGGCCGTGGTACATTTTAGAGGTATTAAAATAGAATAACAGAGATCCTTTCCCATTTCTAACTGCAAACAGTTGAATAGCGCGATATCTAGTAAAAATTAAACTTTGTGAATATGGGTAAAGTAGGTACAGTCGCCAACCAAATCAAAACCACAAAGAATAAAAACAAAGTAGAAATAGTATTTTCAAATAGAACAGTTGAGCTAGTTGCAGGCTCTTCTAAACGATATATTATGTAGGTACTTTGACTGATCCCTGTTATAAAATTTGTTTAAGATCTTTATGAAAGGGACATCAATATTTTTAGAATTAGGTATCAAATTAGTTCATAAAGATTATATCTACTAAATTTGAATTGATACCTCTGGGGCGCAAAGTTACTGTAACTATTGGATTTATGCCTTTTTTAACCAAGAAGGTAGGTGATAAACTATTTGTAAGTTTCTATGTTCCTACGTCAGTAAGTAAATATTTTGTCAAAATTGGATGTTGCTACAACATAAAAAAACTTCTAAAGAAAGAAACTCTTGATAAATTATAAAACTGAATAAATAATTTAACAACAATATTAAAAACTTTCAAGTTCCACGACAATCGTAAATCGTACACGAAAACATCTCGCGAATTTCTTTAGACGAGAAATTTTATGAGGACAAATGACAGAAATACTCAACGTTTTCATTGTGAAGCATTTTTGCGCATGTCCGTGTAAGGGCGAAGTTATTTTCTTCTCTTCCGTCCATTTGCCCCGCCACCCCATTCCGGTCGTATGCCGCCTACCACCCACCACCCTGCACAAACAAAACTCTACCCTAACACTTTTCCGAAAGGATTGAATTCGGCAAGAGGTTGTGTCACTATTTTTCTTTTCGGCGCGACAATTTTCACGCTTAAATAATTTCGAGCTCTATAATATTGGAACTGAACTTAATTTCGTGTGTAGCTCGTCTAGTGCGTACGTCCTTATAGAAGAGCGAACGAGGGGAGAGTAGGGAAAGGGGGGTACGGCACGAAAAACATATTTTTCAGATAACGACAATGGAAAAGGAAAATATCCAGATGAAAATTCTCCGATACGGCGCGCCAAGTGCGCTCGCGTAGAAGTTATTAAGGGGGGGCGTGTGCTACTTAACGATATTTTTCGACATGCTTTACTTTTATTGCTTACTCACGGCTCCGATATCGGATACCCGATTGTCGTATATCAAAAAAGAAAATTCAGAGTACATTTGAAATATATTACGCGTTTAACAGAACGAGATAAAATCAGTAAAGAAATTAGATTTCTGCGCCAAAAAATCCTTTATTCGTCTAATTTCTTGTTTGAAAAAGTTTTGACGCTCACGTTCAACGAATTACTGTACGATTTGGAAATTAATTTGTACTAAATCCCAGTGGGATAATAAGTAACATGATATTATCATCCCCAGTTAGAAAGAGACGTGGTGAGTCAAAGCTGTGGGTTAGAATGCGAGGGCATGATAAGGGTCGATCTTGTCTAAAGGACATTGGCCTCCAGGGCACGCCACCGTCGTCGATTCGAACTCCGTTTTAATTCTTTTTTATTAATTAAACTCCGAACACATAATCTTGATACTATATTTGAATATTCATAAGGTGGCTTCAACTACTTGAATGAATATGGATATTTTCTTTACGTTAAGCAATAATTTTTAAAGCTATCTGGTATTACCGTTAGTTTCATATGTTTTGAGATAGGCAATCTGCAATAACCCTTACAATTTGTTGAAATGAATTAAATTATAATGTAGTTGCCTACGCAGCGTTTATATCGGAGTTCATGCTTACTGGTATAATAGCAGTTCAGTTTCTCATAGTATGATTTCAGCGATTAAACGTGAGTTTATTATAAATGTTTCATACCTCTGACATAAAGTTCCAAAACTAATATTTGACTAATAGTTTAATTAACCTTTTGACCAATCATGAAAGACTGGAGCTCTTTGAATGGAAACCAATATTTGTTGTTGATTTGTAACCGATGATAAATGATTCTCAAGTATCAAAACACCTCCGAAGCTATACAAATCTTAAACTCCCCAACTTCCGCTGTCTCATTAAAGAGCTTTTTCTTCTTAATGGCGAGCCTTGGCAATGGCGAGGGGAGACTCGCTAAAATTGGGTCACTCTTTGACTTAATTCCACAAGGTCGGCTATAATCAATAGGACGTTCTAAATTTACACCCAAAAGGCAAAAGTAATTAGATTTTTGGGGTAATCGATTGTGGGGTAGGTCGGGGAAAATCGATGCCGCTTTGTTATTGTGACGTACCTAATTGATCGTAAATATCTTTGTTTGGATTATTGCCGATTGTGATTATGTTTTAAGGATTAAGGTCTCTTCCTTTAATATTTCATTCTGTAGAAGCATTTTTGTTATCTCAAATGAATCGTCAATCAAGTTTAAACTAAAAGCAGGTCATTTTACGGTTTAAATAGACACGATTATTTCACTTTTCTTGACAAGTCCATTCTCTTGGAACACTACCATCTCTAGCATTGTATGTCATGCTTTGAATTTATAATATTCGAATAGTTTTTAATGAATAGTTCATTATCATATTGAAATCTCATTATAGAGCGGTAACCAACTGAGCGAAGAATATATTTTAATTGATAGAAAACTCCATTTTGATGTCAGACTTGACTTTAATGAACTTATTGGGAAATAGGAATTAGTTTAATGAGATGATAGAGACTGGGCGTGGGTATTCTTGCGGAACATAGCTTTTAATTTATTGGAATTGAAACAACTCACTTAGGAAAGATGTGGTTTCTTTTAAATTCCTCCAGAAAAAGGCAAAATTTAAGAAAAAAGAAAACTTCAATTTAAATTTTCTTTAAGTATTAAATTAAAGTTGTTAATAAAGTAAGAAAAAAAAAATTAAATTAAATATGATATCTAAGACCCCGAATTCACCAACAAATGGTTAAATTTCATAAGTGTTCAGAGATTTTTGACCCAAGTTTTCATAGATTAAATGTCAAAGTTAACAGATTAAGCTGGCTGTAAATAAAATTATTTTTTTCTCAGTTCTGAAAATAGAATTTATAGATAATAAGATATGGAAAACTATTATTCAGTTTTAAAATGGTTGCGAAATGAGTAGTCTGACAAAATAGGAAGTAACCAGCTGTGTGAACCTGGCAACCAACTTTAAGATATTCATGTTTTTTTGATCCTATTCGATTGTACCGGGTTTGTACCCGATTGTACCGACAAAATTTTCGTTTGTACCCTAAGGGGAAAAAAATTATGGGGAGGGGGAGGTTTTTCAACTGTCGCTTTTGACCTACGTAGGTAAAACGGTTGATTGGACTTCAAAGTTGAATATTTCGTGAAACTTAGGCAATACCATCGATAGACCTTGAAATCGCAAAAATATTAAAGGTTAAATAATACAATTTTAGGTAGAAACAAACAAAACACATGAACGTAAACATTAAATTATGTTGATAACATACCATATTTTGTAAATCGATAAAGTTTGTTCAACAAATCATAAGCCAGGTTCTAGATAGGCATGTTTTTAGATAGATCTTGAACGACGTAACATAAATCTTGCTTAACTGGAACGAAACAAATGGGTACAAACGATAAACTTAGACTTAAAGTATCAAAATTTTTCTAAAAAACCCATTCTACGAAAATTCATCAACTTTGTTCAACAAATCATAATCTAGGTTCTAGATATGCATGTTTTAAGATAGATCTTGAATGACTTAACACGAATCTAGCTCAATTGGAGCGGTACAAACGGGTACAAACGAAAACTTTTACTTAAAGTGTCAAAATTTTTCAACAAAACCGATTCTAGGAAAAATCATCAACTTTGTTCAACAAATCACAATCTAGGTTCTAGACATGCATGTTGTTAGATAGACCTTGAATGAACTAACATGAATCTAGCTCAATTGGAGCGGTACAAACGGGTACAAACGAAAACTTTTACTTAAAGTATCAAAATTTTTCAACAAAACCCATTCTAGGAAAATTCATCAACTTTGTTCAACAAATCATGATCTAGGTTCTAGATATGCATGTTTTAAGATAGACCTTGAATGACTTAACATGAATCTAGCTCAATTAGAGCGGTTCAAACGGGTACAAACGAAAACTTTTACTTAAAGTATCAAAATTTTTCAACAAAACCCATTCTAGGAAAAATCATCAACTTTGTTCAACAAATCATAATCTAGGTTCTAGATATGCATGTTTTTAGATAGACCTTGAATGACGTAACATGAATTTAGCTCAGTTGGAGCGGTACAAACGGGTACAAACGAAAACTTTTACTTAAAGTATCAACATTTTTCAACAAAACCCATTCTAGGAAAATTCATCAACTTTGTTCAACAAATCATGATCTAGGTTCTAGATATGCATGTTTTAAGATAGACCTTGAATGACTTAACATGAATCTAGCTCAATTGGAGCGGTACAAACGGGTACAAACGAAAACTTTTACTTAGAGTATCAAAATTTTTCAACAATACCCATTCTAGGAAAATCGATCAAATTTATCCAACCAATCGTAGGCAAGGTTCTAGATATGCATGTTTTTAGATATACCTTAAATGACCTAACATGAATCTAGCTCAATTGGAGCGGTACAAACGGGTACAAACGAAAACTTTTACTTAAAGTATCAAAATTTTTCAACAAAACCCATTCTAGGAAAAATCATCAACTTTGTTCAACAAATCATAATCTAGGTTCTAGATATGCATGTTTTTAGATAGACCTTGAATGACGTAACATGAATCTAGCTCAATTGGAGCGGTACAAACGGGTACAAACGAAAACTTTTACTTAGAGTATCAAAATTTTTCAACAATACCCACTCTAGGAAAATCGATCAAATTTATCCAACCAATCGTAGGCAAGGTTCTAGATATGCATGTTTTTAGATAGACCTTAAATGACCTAACATGAATCTAGCTCAATTGGAGCGGTACAAACGGGTACAAACGAAAACTTTTACTTAAAGTATCAAAATTTTCCAACAAAACCCATTCTAGGAAAATTCATCAACTTTGTTGATGAATTTTCTACTAGCTAGCTCAATTGGAGCGGTACAAACGGGTACAAACGAAAACTTTTACTTATAGTATCAAAATTTTTCAACAAAACCCATTCTAGGAAAAATCATCAACTTTGTTCAACAAATCATAATCTACGTTCTAGATATGCATGTTTTTAGATAGACCTTAAATGACTTAACATGAATCTAGCTCAGTTGGAGCGGTACAAACGGGTACAAACGAAAACTTTTACTTAAACTATCAAAATTTTTCAACAAAACCCATTCTAGGAAAATTCATCAACTTTGTTCAACAAATCATAATCTAGGTTCTAGATATGCATGTTTTTAGATAGACCTTGAATGACGTAACATGAATCTAGCTCAGTTGGAGCGGTACAAACGGGTACAAACGAAAACTTTTACTTAAAGTATCAAAATTTTTCAACAAAACCCATTCTAGGAAAAATCATCAACTTTGTTCAACAAATCATAATCTAGGTTCTAGATATGCATGTTTTTAGATAGACCTTGAATGACTTAACATGAATCTAGCTCAATTGGAGCGGTACAAACGGGTACAAACGAAAACTTTTACTTAGAGTATCAAAATTTTATCAAAAAATTCCATTCTAGGAAAATCGATCAAGTTTATCCAACAAATCATGATCTAGGTTCTAGATATGCATGTTTTAAGATAGACCTTGAATGACTTAACATGAATCTAGCTCAATTGGAGCGGTACAAACGGGTACAAACGAAAACTTTTACTTAAAGTATCAAAATTTTTCAACAAAACCCATTCTAGGAAAAATCATCAACTTTGTTCAACAAATCATAATCTAGGTTCTAGATATGCATGTTTTTAGATAGACCTTGAATGACGTCACATGAATCTAGCTCAGTTGGAGCAGTACAAACGGGTACAAACGAAAACTTTTACTTAAAGTATCAAAATTTTTCAACAAAACCCATTCTAGGAAAAATCATCAACTTTGTTCAACAAATCATAATCTAGGTTCTAGATATGCATGTTTTTAGATAGACCTTGAATGACGTCACATGAATCTAGCTCAGTTGGAGCGGTACAAACGGGTACAAACGAAAACTTTTACTTAAAGTATCAAAATTTTTCAACAAAACCCATTCTAGGAAAATTCATCAACTTTGTTCAACAAATCATGATCTAGGTTCTAGATATGCATGTTTTAAGATAGACCTTGAATGACTTAACATGAATCTAGCTCAATTGGAGCGGTACAAACGGGTACAAACGAAAACTTTTACTTAGAGTATCAAAATTTTTCAACAATACCCATTCTAGGAAAATCGATCAAATTTATCCAACCAATCGTAGGCTAGGTTCTAGATATGCATGTTTTTAGATAGACCTTAAATGACCTAACATGAATCTAGCTCAATTGGAGCGGTACAAACGGGTACAAACGAAAACTTTTACTTAAAGTACCAAAATTTTTCAACAAAACCCATTCTAGGAAAAATCATCAACTTTGTTCAACAAATCATAATCTAGGTTCTAGATATGCATGTTTTAAGATAGACCTTGAATGACTTAACATGAATCTAGCTCAATTGGAGCGGTACAAACGGGTACAAACGAAAACTTTTACTTAAAGTATCAAAATTTTTCAACAAAACCCATTCTAGGAAAAATTATCAACTTTGTTCAACAAATCATAATCTAGTTTCTAGATATGCATGTTGCTAGATAGACCTTGAATGACTTAACATGAATCTAGCTCAATTGGAGCGGTACAAACGGGTACAAACGAAAACTTTTACTTAAAGTATCAAAATTTTCCAACAAAACCCATTCTAGGAAAATTCATCAACTTTGTTCAACAAATCATGATCTAGGTTCTAGATATGCAGGTTTTAAGATAGACCTTGAATGACTTAACATGAATCTAGCTCAATTGGAGCGGTACAAACGGGTACAAACGAAAACTTTTACTTATAGTATCAAAATTTTTCAACAAAACCCATTCTAGGAAAAATCATCAACTTTGTTCAACAAATCATAATCTACGTTCTAGATATGCATGTTTTTAGATAGATCTTAAATGACTTAACATGAATCTAGCTCAGTTGGAGCGGTACAAACGGGTACAAACGAAAACTTTTACTTTAAGTATCAAAATTTTTCAACAAAACCCATTCTAGGAAAATTCATCAACTTTGTTCAACAAATCATGATCTAGGTTCTAGATATGCATGTTTTAAGATAGACCTTGAATGACTTAACATGAATCTAGCTCAATTGGAGCGGTACAAACGGGTACAAACGAAAACTTTTACTTAGAGTAGCAAAATTTTTCAACAATACCCATTCTAGGAAAATCGATCAAGTTTATCCAACCAATCGTAGGCAAGGTTCTAGATATGCATGTTTTTAGATAGACCTTGAATGAACTAACATGAATCTAGCTCAGTTGGAGCGGTACAAACGGGTACAAACGAAAACTTTCACTTAAAGTACCAAAATTTTTCAACAAAACCCATTCTAGGAAAAATCATCAACTTTGTTCAACAAATCATAATCTACGTTCTAGATATGCATGTTTTTAGATAGACCTTAAATGACTTAACATGAATCTAGCTCAGTTGGAGCGGTACAAACGGGTACAAACGAAAACTTTTACTTAAACTATCAAAATTTTTCAACAAAACCCATTCTAGGAAAATTCATCAACTTTGTTCAACAAATCATAATCTAGGTTCTAGATATGCATGTTTTTAGATAGACCTTGAATGACGTAACATGAATCTAGCTCAGTTGGAGCGGTACAAACGGGTACAAACGAAAACTTTTACTTAAAGTATCAAAATTTTTCAACAAAACCCATTCTAGGAAAAATCATCAACTTTGTTCAACAAATCATAATCTAGGTTCTAGATATGCATGTTTTTAGATAGACCTTGAATGACTTAACATGAATCTAGCTCAATTGGAGCGGTACAAACGGGTACAAACGAAAACTTTTACTTAGAGTATCAAAATTTTATCAAAAAATTCCATTCTAGGAAAATCGATCAAGTTTATCCAACAAATCATGATCTAGGTTCTAGATATGCATGTTTTAAGATAGACCTTGAATGACTTAACATGAATCTAGCTCAATTGGAGCGGTACAAACGGGTACAAACGAAAACTTTTACTTAAACTATCAAAATTTTTCAACAAAACCCATTCTAGGAAAATTCATCAACTTTGTTCAACAAATCATGATCTAGGTTCTAGATATGCAGGTTTTAAGATAGACCTTGAATGACTTAACATGAATCTAGCTCAATTGGAGCAGTACAAACGGGTACAAACGAAAACTTTTACTTAAAGTATCAAAATTTTTCAACAAAACCCATTCTAGGAAAAATCATCAACTTTGTTCAACAAATCATAATCTAGGTTCTAGATATGCATGTTTTTAGATAGACCTTGAATGACGTCACATGAATCTAGCTCAGTTGGAGCGGTACAAACGGGTACAAACGAAAACTTTTACTTAAAGTATCAAAATTTTTCAACAAAACCCATTCTAGGAAAATTCATCAACTTTGTTCAACAAATCATGATCTAGGTTCTAGATATGCATGTTTTAAGATAGACCTTGAATGACTTAACATGAATCTAGCTCAATTGGAGCGGTACAAACGGGTACAAACGAAAACTTTTACTTAGAGTATCAAAATTTTTCAACAATACCCATTCTAGGAAAATCGATCAAATTTATCCAACCAATCGTAGGCTAGGTTCTAGATATGCATGTTTTTAGATAGACCTTAAATGACCTAACATGAATCTAGCTCAATTGGAGCGGTACAAACGGGTACAAACGAAAACTTTTACTTAAAGTACTAAAATTTTTCAACAAAACCCATTCTAGGAAAAATCATCAACTTTGTTCAACAAATCATAATCTAGGTTCTAGATATGCATGTTTTAAGATAGACCTTGAATGACTTAACATGAATCTAGCTCAATTGGAGCGGTACAAACGGGTACAAACGAAAACTTTTACTTAAAGTATCAAAATTTTTCAACAAAACCCATTCTAGGAAAAATCATCAACTTTGTTCAACAAATCATAATCTAGTTTCTAGATATGCATGTTGCTAGATAGACCTTGAATGACTTAACATGAATCTAGCTCAATTGGAGCGGTACAAACGGGTACAAACGAAAACTTTTACTTAAAGTATCAAAATTTTCCAACAAAACCCATTCTAGGAAAATTCATCAACTTTGTTCAACAAATCATGATCTAGGTTCTAGATATGCAGGTTTTAAGATAGACCTTGAATGACTTAACATGAATCTAGCTCAATTGGAGCGGTACAAACGGGTACAAACGAAAACTTTTACTTATAGTATCAAAATTTTTCAACAAAACCCATTCTAGGAAAAATCATCAACTTTGTTCAACAAATCATAATCTACGTTCTAGATATGCATGTTTTTAGATAGATCTTAAATGACTTAACATGAATCTAGCTCAGTTGGAGCGGTACAAACGGGTACAAACGAAAACTTTTACTTAAAGTATCAAAATTTTTCAACAAAACCCATTCTAGGAAAATTCATCAACTTTGTTCAACAAATCATGATCTAGGTTCTAGATATGCATGTTTTAAGATAGACCTTGAATGACTTAACATGAATCTAGCTCAATTGGAGCGGTACAAACGGGTACAAACGAAAACTTTTACTTAGAGTAGCAAAATTTTTCAACAATACCCATTCTAGGAAAATCGATCAAGTTTATCCAACCAATCGTAGGCAAGGTTCTAGATATGCATGTTTTTAGATAGACCTTGAATGAACTAACATGAATCTAGCTCAGTTGGAGCGGTACAAACGGGTACAAACGAAAACTTTCACTTAAAGTACCAAAATTTTTCAACAAAACCCATTCTAGGAAAAATCATCAACTTTGTTCAACAAATCATAATCTACGTTCTAGATATGCATGTTTTAAGATAGACCTTAAATGACTTAACATGAATCTAGCTCAGTTGGAGCGGTACAAACGGGTACAAACGAAAACTTTTACTTAAACTATCAAAATTTTTCAACAAAACCCATTCTAGGAAAATTCATCAACTTTGTTCAACAAATCATAATCTAGGTTCTAGATATGCATGTTTTTAGATAGACCTTGAATGACGTAACATGAATCTAGCTCAGTTGGAGCGGTACAAACGGGTACAAACGAAAACTTTTACTTAAAGTATCAAAATTTTTCAACAAAACCCATTCTAGGAAAAATCATCAACTTTGTTCAACAAATCATAATCTAGGTTCTAGATATGCATGTTTTTAGATAGACCTTGAATGACTTAACATGAATCTAGCTCAATTGGAGCGGTACAAACGGGTACAAACGAAAACTTTTACTTAGAGTATCAAAATTTTATTAAAAAATTCCATTCTAGGAAAATTGATCAAGTTTATCCAACAAATCGTAGGCTAGGTTCTAGATATGCATGTTTTTAGATAGACCTTGAATGACTTAACATGAATCTAGCTCAATTGGAGCGGTACAAACGGGTACAAACGAAAACTTTTACTTAAAGTATCAAAATTTTTCAACAAAACCCATTCTAGGAAAAATCATCAACTTTGTTCAACAAATCATAATCTAGGTTCTAGATATGCATGTTTTAAGATAGATCTTGAATGATTTAACATGAATCTAGCTCAATTGGAGCGGTACAAACGGGTACAAACGAAAACTTTGACTTAAAGTATCAAAATTTTTCAACAAAACCCATTCTAGGAAATTTGATCAAGTTTATCCAACAAATCGTAAGCTAGATTCTAGATATGCATGTTTTCAGATAGATTTTAAAAGATTTAACTTAAAACTGGCTCAATTAGAGCGGTAAAAACGGGTACAAACGAAAAATTTCGCTTAAAGTATCAAATTTTTTCAAAAAATTTCATTTTAGGAAAATTCGTCAAGTTTGTTCAGCAAATCATGATGTAGGCACTAGATTTGCATGGTTTTAGATAGACCTTGAATGACCTAACTTAAATCTAGCTCAATTGGAGCGGTACAAACGTGTACAAACGAAAACTTTGACTTAAAGTATCAAATTTTTTCCAAAAAATTCTATTCTTGAAAAATTTATCAGGTTTTTACTTGTCGTACGTATAAACCTTCCTCTTGAAATCACTCTATCCATTACAAAAAACTGCATCAAAATCGATTGCGTAGTTTTAAAGATTTTAGCATACATAGGGACATAGGAACATTATAGGAACAGACCAATAACTACTGTTCTGCTTATGAAATGTATGTATGTATAAGAATAAGCTTTTATTTAACTTAGACTCAATGCATTTTATTAGAACTCCTATAAAAACATTAGACGAGTGTTTGAATCTATACCGTTTCGAAGAATAAGTCTTAAAATTTGTCATTATCAAAGACCAATTTCATGAAAATTTCAGGAGTTCTGACATTTCACATTTCAAAGAAATAAAAAATGCGACATTTTACCGTTTCAAACTCGATGGACTGTATTTAAATAATGGTTTGTGCCGGTCCAAGGAACATTCTGTTAGTACGCCAATTCGAACAGGTAGTATTTGATCATATCTTGAAATTAAGTTTGGTTCGGTAAAGACACCGGAACTATTCCTGAAATTAATCAGGCACTGTTTGTTTGGCTTGAAAAATCTGTTTTTTTTCGATTCCTGAAAAATGTACTGCTGCAGTTAGCAGTAAGCAGAGCATAATTACATGTATTTTTTTCCTGTTAAAACGCCGGAACTATTCCTGAAAAGTATCAGGAACTATAAAACTCACCTGCATGGGAACAAAACTCTCATTTGTTTATGATATTCTGGAAGATCTTCACCAACAAAAAGTTTATCAATTTTCCAAGAGAGGGAACTTTTGAAAATTTTTGATACTTTTAATGAAAGTTTTTGTTTGTACCCGTTTGTACCTTTACAATAGAGTTAGATTCATGTAAGGTCATTCAAGATCTATCTTAAAACATGCATATCTGAAAACGTTAAAGACTGAAAACATTCAAGATATATTAAGGAAAACGAAACGAGGTAAGTCCCCTGGACAAGATGGGCTAAGTATTGAACACATGCTGTATGCGGGCAAGCATATCTGTACGAATGTCATAGGCAAAGATTGAATAGCCTGGCAAGCAGGCTATTCAATCTTTGCCTATGACATTCGTATCTGCCAGCAGAAATGATTAGGACCTTATTTGTTCCAATAATTAAAAATAAGACTGGAGATGTGTCCAGCATGGCCAATTATAGACCGATTTCGTTGGCCACAATGATGGCCAAGATACTTGAACGAGTTTTGCAGTACAATATTGCACCTTTCTTATCTATTGACGACGGGCAATTCGGTTTTAGGCCCCATGTAGGAACTGACATGGCTATCTTCTCTCTTAAGCGTGTCCCACTTTGTAGTACTCTATCTTAAGTGATAGAGTACTACAAAGTGGGAGACACTAGCGTCTATGTATGTTTTCTCGACTTGAGTCGCGCATTCGACTCTATCAATCACGATCTGCTGTGGGACAAGCTAAATCGCTCCAATGTCCCCCGTGATGCTGTCGGTTTGCTTACATATTGTTATCGTAACCAAACCAACAATATCAAGTGGGGCCATGAGCTGTCTGACAATTACACTCTGCTTAATGGTGTGAGACAGGGCGGGTTGACTTCTCCAGACCTTTTTAATGCGTACGTCAACGATTTGATCGTAGAGCTGAGCGGCATCCCGGTCGGGCTTAAATTAGATGGTAGATACTATATTTAGTAGATAAATTGTAATTGTAGTGTTAAGGTTTTTTTTGTGTAAAGTAAGGTTCTTTTTTCTTTTTTCAATTTTGTCTTCTTAAAACTTTTTCTGGAGGTTTAAAATGCAGGCAAGCAAGTTATTTTAGCTTCTCTATGCGAGGACATGTTAATAGTTAAGAGTTATTTTAATTTATTTTTAAGTATTCTGTTTGTACAACTGTTTGTTCTCCGAATAAACTAAAATAAAAATAAAATAAACTACATAATAATTTAAGTTACGCCGATGATATGGTGCTGCTTAGCCCCTCGGTCAAGGGTTTGAGGACGCTAATTAGGATCTGTGAGAGATATTCGAAAGACCATGACTTGACATATAATGTCAAGAAAACGGAGATGATAGTATGTAGAGCCGGAAAAGGTCCAGATTTTGTACCTGATGTCTTGATGAATGGGCAATCTATAAAGAAGGTTGAACAGTTCAAGTATCTTCGCCATATTGTGACGTCAAGTGGTAGAGACGATGATGATATTGAGCGACAGCGTAGATCATTGTGCGTTGTTGGCAATATGATCATCAGAAAGTTTGCGAAATCGGCTCAAGATGTCAAACTGACTCTATTTCGTTCCTTCTGTCAGACTTTTTATACCTGTCAGCTCTGGACCAACTATACTAAGAAGGCACATAATGGTATACGTGTTGCCTATAATAATATCTTTAGGCAGCTCTTGGGATTGGAGCGATACTGCAGTGCTTCTGGCATGTTTTTCGAAGCTCGGGTAGATTCCTTTAACGCCATTCAAAGAAACAGGGTTGCCAAATTCATTTCTAGAGTTGACAGATGTAAAAATTCTGTCATAGCTAGCCTGGCCGAGAGAATCTTTTTGATATCGATGTATAAACGGTGGGTGTTAATCGCATCCTAATGTAGTATCAGATATACTTACACATTGTAATTTTTATATTTTGTACTGTACTATTTTGTATGTGTTTTTATTTTTATTTTATTTAAATGAGCGATCTGTAATATTTAGTGCTCTTTGTAATTATGTGGATCTTGTGTCTGAATAAAAAGATTATTATATTATTATTATATCTAGAACCTAGCTCATGATTTGTTGAACAAAGTTGATGATTTTTCCTAGAATGGGATTTTTGATAAAATTTGATACTTTAAGCCAAATTTTTCGTTTGTACCCGTTTGTACCGCTCCATTTGAGCTATATTTAAGTTAGGTCATTCAAGATCTATCTAAAAACTTATCTATCTAGAACTTGGTTCATAATTTGTTGAACAAAGTTGATGATTTTTCCTCGAATGGGTTTTGTTGTAAAATTTTGATATTTTCAGCCAAATTTTTCGGTTGTACCCGTTTGTACCGCTCCAATTGAGCTAGACTTAAATTAGGTCATTCAAGATATATCTAAAAACTTACCTATCTAGACATTGGCTCATGATTTGTTGAACAAAGTTGATAATTTTTCCTAGAATGGGTATTGTTGAAAAATTTTGATACTTTAAGTAAAAGTTTTCGTTTGTACCCGTTTGAACCGCTCCAATTGAGCTAGATTCATGTTAAGTCATTCAAGGTCTATCTTAAAACATGCATGTCTAGAACCTAGATCATGATTTGTTGAACAAAGTTGATGAATTTTCCTAGAATGGGTTTTGTTGAAAAATTTTGATACTTTAAGTAAAAGTTTTCGTTTGTACCCGTTTGTACCGCTCCAACTGAGCTAGATTCATGTTAAGTCATTTAAGGTCTATCTAAAAACATGCATATCTAGAACGTAGATTATGATTTGTTGAACAAAGTTGATGATTTTTCCTAGAATGGGTTTTGTTGAAAAATTTTGGTACTTTAAGTAAAAGTTTTCGTTTGTACCCGTTTGTACCGCTCCAACTGAGCTAGATTCATGTTAGTTCATTCAAGGTCTATCTAAAAACATGCATATCTAGAACCTAGCCTACGATTTGTTGGATAAACTTGATCGATTTTCCTAGAATGGAATTTTTTGATAAAATTTTGATACTTTAAGTCAAAGTTTTCGTTTGTAACCGTTTGCATCGCTCCAATTGAGCTTGATTTATGTTAAGTCATGCAAGATCTAT